>KN484971.1:0-15124 GCA_000787095.1 Periophthalmodon schlosseri
AGTACTATGATTTAATGTTGAAAATTCCATTGTATTGTTTAAAGAAAGAGTATTTTCAATTATTATCGTGGTATCAGAATTGCTATTGAGTATCGAGTCTATTCCTTAGTATTAAATCAAGTTTGAAAATTTTGTATCTTGACAACACTAATACAGACACACGTTTTTGATAATTATTAAGAAAAACAAAACATTATTTTCAAAGGTGCATGATGTAACTTTTCTGGTGGAGGGTATGTAACTGGCTTGTTTCCATGGAGATGTTATTGATTTGTTTATTTGCAATAAAAAAACAAAACAAAAAAAAACACAATTTCAATGGTCGCAATCAACAAATCACAAAGACTGCAATTATTTACATCTAATTGCAAACAGTGAAATATCTTATCTATAAAACCTAAAAAAACTCCTGTAGTTTAGACCTCTGTAAACATGTTCTGAAATGCATGGGATTCAAGTATTAGTTTAGCAGTTCAGATTTCAGTCTTCTCGCCAATGTTAATGCTTCTAAACATGTTTAAGATGTGAACTTTGAACAAAATCAAACTATTAAAACACAAATCGCCAATCGAGTCATAATCGCAGAGTTTGTCAGAAAAACTGCAATTAGATATTTTGCCAAAATCGTTCAGCATTACGGCATTTAGTCTTGGTCCATGGGGACAAGCAGGCGGCGCATCCAGGCCAAGTTACAGGTCAGATCTCAGGAGGGGGGACCACCCAAACACTTAGAATGCATGTTTTTTGAGGTATTTTTGTGCAGAAAAATGCTACATAGATATGTTTCTCCATTGAGGCAAGCAGGTTACAGAGTGCACCTTTAAATCCTTTTTTGTGGTTTAGTAGTCAGTCAAGCAAAAATATTTCAGCAGTTTGAATTTAAATGTTTGGCCTGGTGGTGACTCCTGTTTGTTTCTATGGAGATGGCTTAATGCTGTATAGTGAAACATTCTAGGCAAAGCAATAGGTGGATTCAGATTCTAGAATGTGATGATGTCATACACCCAGATGAGGGGCTGGAGACATTTTTCCCTGTTGATTACATTGCATTTTCAAAAGAAATATCCAAACGGTAAATTCACAGACATTGACCCTCATTATTAAAAGTCATGACTAGACCCTGGAACTCACTGTATTTAAAAAAAAAAATGCATTGTAACAATATTCATTTAACTGTCCCCCATCGGTATTAAATTCTATTGGCCTGTATGATGTTGTGATGTCATCTGAAACCCAACTAACACCTCCATGCAGACAAGCAGGTATCAGATCCCCCACCAAAAGTTACACAGTGCAGCTTTAATTGTCAGACAGACAGGTGAGTGCACAGACCAGTATACGTATGCGGTCCATGACAGGCTGGATTATGCCGTGCCCCACAGTGTTGTGTCCGCGGGCGTAGTTGTTGGCGGCGTCCTCCTTCCCCGAGATGAGCTGATCAGGATGGAACAGCTGACGGTACGCCCCAGTCCGCACCTCATCTGAGCAAATGAACACAAGGAATTACAATGTACAGCTTTAACATCTGCTGTTCTTTACCGAACACATATGGAAAAGAAGATGAATCTGGTATTGCATATTGACAAGTTTAGCCAAGTTTATTTACTCCCTGAGTTTTTCACGTTTTAATAAATTATAATAATTTTCCATCCTTAATTAGTAAATGCATAAATCTGTTCGGTAACATTTTAAAATAATTACACCTTAATTAGCCTTAACAAAGTATGAAGAAAGATTTAATTCATAATGAATAAATGGTTTATTAAGAATGATTCAAGGTTTGTAACTACTTTAGTGAGGAGTTTGAGTTAGAGTATTAATGATGTAGTTACTAAGACTGAATCATTTTAATAAACAATTTGTTCATTATGAATGAATGAAGTCTTTGTTCATGCTTTATTATTATTTATTAAGGCTATTAAAAGAGTAGAGCTTTAAAGTGTTACAGTTGTGATTTGCTAGTTGCAAACATTCAAGTTGCGAGTTTGATTTGATTACAATAAATCTTGCAGCCCTACGAGCCTTCACATCCTCCTGACCTACTGTGGTGGGCTCCAGGTCCACCAGCACGCCCCTGGGCACCTGCTTGCCCGCTCCGGTCTCACAGAAGAAGGTGCTGAAGGAGAGGTCATCCGGGCCGCACAGGCTGTGATGTCCGGGCATCTGGCCATCGGGTCGGATCCCGTGCTCCCGGCAGTAAAGCTCCCAACAGGAATTCCCAATCTGCACCCCGGCCTGGCCCACGTGCACTGAGATACACTCCCTCTGAGGACAACAGCAGAAGAAGCTCATGAAACATTTAGCAACACTACAAAGAAACAGGGAAATAGTGGTTCTCAGCAAGTCCCTTGGTTTCATTTAGGAAAGATCTCATTCAAATATTTTGGGATTTGCCAATGGTGGAATAAATGGCTAGAAGAGTAAGCAGCATGAAATTAGGGTGAAGAGTGGGTGGAGACATTAAAAAAAAAAAAAAACAGAACTGAAAATTGTGAGGCCTCCATAGTTGCATGTATTGTATTTATATTGTATCTTGTATCGTGGTTTAGTCCAGATTCATACAAGGTTTATACCTGTTTTAGACCTGCTTTATATCTGATTTAGTCCTGGTTTGAACCTGGTCTAGATTTGGTTTAGACCTGGTTTATACCTAGTTTAGACCTGGTTTGAGGTGAAAATAGTACGAGTATTTGCATTTGACCCTGGTTTTGCTCAGTATCACTTTTTTTTCTCTTTTGTCATTTTTTTGTACAATAAATATATTCATAATCAATTCAAAAATATGACATGATGAAGCTACATTGTTTCTCCAGACTACCAGACACATGTCGTATTGATTAGTTTCCCTAAAGAAGCTGTAAAAGACTCACTCTGCTGTGTGGCATGCCGCAGTGCAGGATACTCACGATGAAATCTTCTGGCCTACAGATCACAGTCCTCTTAGGGTCACACTATCCCGAGTTTATCCCCGAGTTCATCCCCCTCCCAGTAAACCAATCTTCCGCTCCCACAAATTTAAAAGAATACAGACATGATGCACCACTGACTGTAGCACTGTCACCATGGCAACGCCTTCAGTTCTTTGTTGGTAGAATGAATGATAAACAAAGTTGTAAAAAGTAAATGTAATGTAAAGTAAATGAAGTCTAAAATGTTATTAAAATCATGTTCTCCAGTGCTGGTCATGGCATTATTATGTAAAAGAACCATAGCATAGCATTCTGTTTTTGTTTGATTTTGTTTTGATGTGAGGATTTTCCATATTCCAAATATATAATATTTTACACTGTTGCTATATCAACATAATAATTCCTTCATTTCAAGAAGGAATCCTTTGCCTGAAACCCATGAACAGGCCTACAGCCATTGTGTCCATGGGCAAGACATTTCATCTTCCTGTATCTATACTGTGACAACATAAATGTGTGTGTTAGGTAGGCAAGGCAAAGCACGACAGGTTTATTTGTATAGCACAAATTGTAAACAAAGTAATTCAAAGTGCTTTATAGAATAAGAAAGACCACAAGATCACAATACAACAAATCAAAACAAATAATCACTATAAAATTAAGATTAAAAGAGATTTAAACATTGTCAAAGTAGAGGCCTGTCTCACATCTTCAGGAAGACTGTTCCAGGTTTTAGCTGCATAAAACTGAAACGCTGACTCCCCATGTTTAGTCCTGACTCTGGGCACCAGCAGGAGGCCGGTCCCTGAAGTCCTCAGAGTGTGAGATGGGTTGATAGACCATATCGACCTTATTCAACTTATTCAGGAAGTTACCGCGGGCCACGTGAGATACCTCAAGAATGGATGCATTGGTGACTACTTGGTTCACATCATCAGCATTGAATATTTTACTCGATTAATTTCTATATTTCTCTGTTAAAATGAATGGAAACTCTGCTAAACCTGAAATGTCAAAACAATGGCATATGCCCCATGGTCTCTCAGACTACTGTCCTTCCTGGTATGTGTGTCGCCCCTCGTCCGTGCATGTGTGTGTCTGAGTGTGTGTGAGTGTGTGTGGGGGAAAGAGCTGGGTCACTCCTGTGTTAAGCCCAAGTTTCCTCTGTGTATTTCCAGCTGGAGAAAATAGGGTTCATACACCAAAAGGCTGTGGAAAAGTGCATCCTATGTTTCCTTCATGAAAAGCAATGTATGGTTCATTCTGTGTGGATTAGTGCTTCTAGCAACATGCTGTGGGGCCTTTCTGTGGAGTGTTTGCATGTTTTTCCCTACGACGCACAAGAGGTAAAATCCTACGGCTAGTCCTGACCATGCCTAGCTCAAATTTATACCATGATTTGTGTAATATAATTTTTACAGTTTTATTTTATTGCTGAAATGCCAGAGCTAGTAGAGAACATACACCACTATATACACACCTGTTATCATGTCATTTAGATCATACCTGTGTGTGTGTGTGTGTGTGTGTGTGTGTGTGCGTGTGTGTGTGTGTGTGTGAAGAAAACACATAGCATTTGACTGGCAAGGTCACAGTGAGGTCATGATCCGCTCTCTTAAGCAATCAGCAATCAGAACCTAATTATAAAATGTCTTCTCTTTGTTGCACCACCTCTCCTGGCTGTTCTCATGGCTATTTGTGTAGAAGTAGCTTTAACCCAATTTTATATTTCCTGTATCCAGCGACCACAAAGTACTGTAACAGAATCCAAAGTAAAACATCACATTATTGAAGAGAAAAGTCTGGCAGTGCAGCTAACCCGAGCCCACATCTCTGCACAAACAATGGGCTGGATACACAAGGCTCTGCACATTAAACTGCCATTTCCAGCATAAAAACAGCTCTTTGTTTTGTGCTCTGTGGTAAGGGAGGCCTGGGAACATGACTCAGCCCTCACATACTCTTATTAAGACATCGCCAACTTTAATATTTTCCCATGGCTGTTAATACAAAACTTAAAGAAGACATATCGTCCTTGTGTCTGCTACATAGTTATAATCTATGACACCTGTGGATTATTATGTTATATTTTAGACAATGTTGAGCATCACTGTGCTGTTGTGGTCACAGCCAGGTCACAGACTATAAAAGCTGCGCTCACAAGTCCATGCGGTAAATAACGATGTCTATAGGTAAAAGGCTTGTGATGGGCTCCCACATCCGGTCAGAATAGATTCCCAACTGAATCCAGAGCACCGTGGCACGTCCACTGGCACCATCACAATGCTCAGTGTGCTGTTTGAGCTCCTCTTGTTACTTTTAATACTTTAGAATTCATGGGACCACTTTGCTGTAGTTGCACAGCGTGCAGTCTGAGCCTGGGGACAGCCTCTACACAGACCAAACACATTATAGCAATACAGTGGATTTGTGCACTTTATGGGGCAATCTACAGCCCATTCTGTCTTCTGCCTGTGTGCTGTAGCATAAGTATATTTTAGAGTTTATAGTTTAGTCGTATGTTTGCTCTTCTATTCAGTGAGTAATCCAGTGACCAAGCGCAGTGTTAACTAGTGTTCAGGCTGTGGTCCTGGTGCAGGTTAATAACCGGCAGCAGCGCTATATGAAATGTGATCTCACTCATCGAGTGTCAGACTTTTAGTGGCTGACAAACCGAGTCCAAGACAAGACCAAATCCAAGACCAAGTCCAAGACAAAACCAAGTCCAATCAATGGGTTAACACATTGGAACTTGAATAGAAAATAAGCTGATTTTAAAATGTTACATAATTTCGACTTTTGTATTTTAAAGGATGCGTTTTTGTCAGGCCTAAACCCAAGATATTTATAGGCGGCGACTCTTTCAATCAATGTACCATTTAGTGTATAAAGATTTGTAGCTTGCGCATCACTTAAATGTTTTTTAACAAAAAATCATATACCAGGGGTGTGTAGTCAGGGCAATCAAGGCAAGCAGTGCTAGTCCAATAAAATCTAAAATCATTACGGGTCAAAAGTATAATAGTTGTGAATTATATACAAATAATAATAATGGAGGAGGTTCTACGTCTGCAGGAAGAGCAAAGGTGAGACAGTGCATGTGTCTAAATGGTCTGAGCCGTGAGTGGAATCAAATCTGTTGGAAGCAACTGTGAATGACTGATTTAGCTTTAGTCACAAGCAGTCTGAAGAAACCTAACGTGCATATGACAGGTTTCATATTTTTCTATGGTTTGGTGGGATAGTACCTGTGTTAAATATTCAAATTTCAGTTTTCTTTACATAGTTGAAAGTAAATAGAAAAAGGCCACACTCAAGTCTCAGATGCAAGACCATATTCAAACATACATGAATCAACTGAAACACAACTGTGAATAAGATAATGATTATAATGACACAATTGTAGTATGTTTATAAGCTTATTAAAGTCCATTGGCATATGTCTCCCGATCGATGTTCAACCTGAGCCACGTCACTCGCCAGTGTGAGGGAAACTCTGCATGCAGTTTTGTACTTATTTTCCATTCATACAGTAACAATAATCTATTTTAAATCCTTTTGACATTGAGAGCTTTTAGTCATGTTAGAATGTTGTTACCTCCCCAAACACATACCTGGAGTTGTGTTTTGTTACATTCACACAGGTTTAAGTAAGTTTATTAGTCTGTCTATATCTCCAAAGCTGGAAAATGCTTCGTTGCACCTTGTGATGTCATGTAGTGATAGTTTTCAAGTTAACAGCTACCTTTAAACTTTTGTTTAGCAGAGATTAGAAATTCCAGGTCTGAAATCATCCAAATGAGTCTACTGAAGGTGTATGGCTTAAAAACACTGTGGAGGACTTCCTTTATCACCACATGGCATCACAAGGTGGAACAGAGAGTTGTCCGTTTGAGGGAAAAACTCAGTTTAAATACGCAGGGTTTGTATGTTAAGCATGTGTGAATGAAGCAAAACACAACTCCAGGTATGTTTTTGATGAGGAAACGACATTATAAAATAGATCAGAAGATAGCGTAATATAGGCCCTTTAAAAGACAGAATGCAGTATAATATAAGATTATTAACTCTTGGTGTACAGTATGAACAGTGCGTTTCCACTTGTGGGAGTAGTGGAGTTGGATTGTTCTGCTTCCTGTGTGTTGGTCCCACACATCCTGCTGGGTGCTGGCTGCTCCCTCTGCCCTGGCCCTGTGTGTGTGTTCTGGGCCTGCACACTTCTGAGTCATGGTGGGTTAGGACTGATCCGGACCGCGGAGGAGGTGGAGGACAGGGGCCAGTAAAACACATGACGCAGACTGGAAGATGAGAGCTGCTAATGTGATCCCTGCGCAGAGTGGATATAAAACAGCACTGCACTGGAAAAACTAAACACATGACACAGTGTCTCTATGTAATATTTGTTTTGCACTTTGAGCTCGTCCCTGCAGAGCTGCCGTAGTTTCCGTAACTGTACAGTAATGTTGTGATAATATGCGGGAAATAGCATGCTGTAATGAGGGCTAATTGTTACTAAGAAAATATCAACTACGTTTTCTGGTCAGATCCCCATGGAAGTTGAATGATGTGTCTTCTTTCCATGAGCATTACCATGGCTGGGATTTCAGGTCCTATGTTAGTTAGAGTGGCTTGGTTCTTACCTTGGTTCTTCTTTCAGTGCGTCTGCTAACAACGATAATGTCTGTTGAGTCCGTTGATCTGCTGTGGGGAGTGCCTCAGGGCTCTGTCATCGGGCTAGCTTTGTTTTTGTTCTATTTTCTCCCCCTAAGCATGTTGATCGAGCAGTTTAGTGGTGGTTTCTAATCACCTATACGCTGATGAGCTGTAAATGTACTGCTCCTTTAAGCCGTCCAAGGCACAGAAATTAAGGTTCACTCTGCTGTCACAAGTTAGGTCGACATAAAAGAGCTTTCGATCCGGGTGTGCTTGGGCTAGCGTGACCCCGACAGCCGCATTCTGATTCAGGCCTCTGGTGCTTGAAGTCTATTGTCATGAAAATAACGCTGGCAGTCAGCTGATGGCCTCTCACGTAGCTCATGATACAGTATTTGTAGTGAATAATGCACTGTGCATTTTGACAAGAAAAGACCCAACAGTGAAGTACACAGACCCTTAAGGAGCAAACTGATTTATGATGGACGCACAGATGGGATTAGCATCTCTCAACGAAAACGCAACCTTCAAGGCGGGGAAAATGTAAATCTACGAATTTACCGCACGCAATGCAATTTATCAAAGCTACATGTTTGTATAACGCAATTTAGGGCCGGGAGGCTGACTACGGCTACACAGTTTAGCTGCAACAGGAGACCCGTTCTTTGATGTTTTGTGTTATGTATGTATTAAAATGAAACAGGCATGAATAACGAACTAATAAACAAAAAGAAAACAAAATATTGCGTGTGTGTAGTGTTCCAGTGCACTAAATCCAAGGTATAGCGCAATTAATCCAAAATGTTGTCCTAACACACAGCTCAGCTCATCATCTTGTTGATTGTATTTAGTTGTTGTTGATTGAGTTGAATGCTGTACATTAAAGAATCAGTCCATTACAAAAACCTCACCTTTTAATGCCAGGCTAAACGCTATTCCCCATGCAGGGGCCGTGCGCCGATCGTGATGGAGGCGTTAAATATGACGGTTGTAAGGTGAAGAGTTTTAGAGCTATAGTTAATTGTTTGTGTTTTTTGCCTAGCGCACCATCCTTACACCCCTGTTTGAAAGTATGCTATGAACAGCTACCAGTGTTGTTTGAATTGTAAAATTTTTCACACGTGCTCCATCTTAATCTTAAAGAGAGGGATTTTTTTCTTCTGTGGGGTATTAGCTGCTAACACGTAACAAATTTAGATCACCTTTTATTGTTTTGAAAATCCTATATTTGCCGTATTATGATGGTCACATAGACACATAAAACGTGCATCGCATCCAGGACCTCGGGGAATGACTCACGATAGACTTAAGTTTATCATCAAAGAAGAGAAATATAATACACTATAAGATGTCAAACATTTTACCGCCAGAAAGTTTATATAGAGAAACACTGAATATATCTCTAATAATTCCATGTCTCCCTTTGTGTTCTAATTGGGGGGGGTTAGCGTTCTACCATGTTATAACGTTGTTCCCTTATCAAAGACATGCCTGAAGAGGTTTTAAATGTCATCCGTGCACGTTTGAGGATTTTAGCCATCTCTCCCAGGCCCTATTTGAACCTTACTCCTTACGGTTAGCTGTAAGAGTCTGTCCAATCCCTACACCATCCATGCTCCTACACTACAATTCTCCATAAATATGATGGTGGTACAAAACTGTACACAACAACTTGCCAAACCTGATGCAGTGAGTTCAGTAGACTCAGAGCGTCAAAACAAAAATGGAACTTATGAAAACATGTTAATACATTGTTTTCGGCGAATATTGCATTTTCTAAACAATAAAAGGTAACATGGTGATCGAAATATGTTGAGTGTTAGCTGTTTATACCCCATAGAGCTGTAATACCCCCTCTTAAATTTGAACTATTAGCACATTTTTCACCTCGGTCGTTCTCAATCATCGTTTTTGAATTGCACAGCTGGCGACAATATCTCACTCATCTACTGCTGATCACTTTCTGCAAATTCCTCCAGCTCTGATCAGCCATGCTGTGGACTCAAAACCCTCCATGGGACTATTGTCAATGAAACACTTCCCAGTACAAATCTACAACATTAAATCTCCTCCTTTCCATCACCACCGCGTCTGCTTTCCTCCTCTGAACACCTAAAGTAGTCCCGTCCAGATGGGGCCAGAAGAGCCCTTGGGAGGTGTCTAGTTCCTGGGTGGTATCCGTGCATTACAAAGTGCTGACGTCAGATTGTGGAGGGTCTCCTGGAGGATGGAGGTGATGGAGGAGAAGCAGAACCCAAGCACAGGCATCCATCACGGGGGATGTGGTGTGGTGGAGCTGGTCAGGAAAGTTATTGGTGTGACAGGATTGGAAAAACAAATGGGTGTGGAGAGTGAAAGTCAATCTAACGATGAGTGAAAAGTGGAAAGTCAGAGGTGGGTAAGTAGACTAAATATTTATTGATGTATACAAAGAGGTGGGTAGTACTCAGTTACATTTACTTGAGTAATTTTCAGACATTACATTATAGTTTTCTCCTTTTTTTGTACAATATCAGGGCTATACAACATTTTTTTAAGAGACAAATTTTTCTGAGGGCTGTGGTCACCAGGCTTTTTTGGGGTCACACAAAATCTGTTTCAATAATAATAATAATAATAATAATAATGATAATAATAATATAAAAGCTGAATTCAATTTTAATGAAAAATATAATACACCAAAATTACCAACATTGCTCTGCAAAATTGCCAATTGCCAATCCAGTAATCAACCAGAATGTGGACTAGACTAGTACTAACTGGGCCTAACTAGGACTAACCCAGAATTAAACAAGGACTAAACCAGTACTAACCCACAATAAAACCAAGTCTAAACGAGTTCTTACTAAACCAGTAAGCAAGAGAAAATATCCTTTATTGAAACTACTTTAGGCCAAGGATGATTTCAAAATGTTGAAATGATGATTTTCATCTATTTTTTAACTGAACACAGACTGTTTTTTGTGGAATTTGGTTAAATAGCACAATAAATTAAACCTAGTTGTGAATGGTTTTGCAAAATGAAATAATTACAAATGTCTATTTTGTTTTGCTGTCGGGATCCGGAATCTAACTCAAATCAGAATAGGGGGTCAAGGCCTGAAAAGTTTGGGAACCCCTGCACTAGACACAACTGATACAATAACCACCAAAAATATTCTTCCAGCTCTCATGTATTGAACAATAAGTTGATATCGGCCTCACAAAGGATTAACTTTATACTGTGAATGTGAACCCATAATAAACCTTTATGTAATTCCACCAAAGACTACAAATCTAAGTCCACTCTCATTCTGCGGCCCGTCTCCAGCTGGAGTGTTTATTTGACTAAACTGTTTGGACAGAAATGCTCTAAATATGATTAAGTGGAGCGAGTGTTTGCATTTCGAACACTTAATTTCTTTCCTAAACAACATTCCAAGAACATGCCCCAGCCGGGTCCTCCCAGAACAGGAAATTAGCGTTTGAACTGACAGAAGACTTCCTGTCCCGCCCACCGTGCCACCCGGGTGCAGCTCTGTGTTTACACTGGGGAGCAGGGGGTGACGCAGATCAGGTAACGCACTTAGCAACCACGCTGTGCAGTCCAGGTGTAGCTCTGTGTTTGCACTGGGGAGCAGAGGGTGACACGGATCAGGTAACGCACTTCGGAACTTCGCTGTGCCATCCGGGTGCAGTGCTCTGTTTAAACTAGGGAGCAGGGGATGACGGGGATCTGGTAATGCACTTCAGAACCATTTGGGTCGAACCCTGATGCGGAAATACATTTTTGCTTGTTGTTCTTGCCCCAGAACAGCTACACACTGCGCTGACTGTGAGGGCTCTAAACAGTCAGAAACTGCAAAAATGTTCAAGTTAACAAGTAGTTACTTGTTACTTAGAAAAATTGGAAAACAAAACAAAATAGTCTTGGCACAATGCGTTAACATAATCATTTTCCCAACCCTAAAAATCATGTTTATGTTTACAATAATTGGAAAAAAATAACCCAAACAAACCTGAAATCTGTCGGGAAAAGGCGGTACATCATGATGAATATTTGAATCTGATAGGCCAAAGCGTCACAACAGTGGAACAAGCCCAGTTGAGAGAAAAGCACAGATATCTTCCCTGTTCATTGTTCAGTTTGTATTTCTGCTAAAATAGCCTGAAGTACGCTCACCTGCCTCGCCATGTTTGTTTTGGTTAGTCGGGGCTTTTTGGCTCTGCCAAAACCACAATGCAGGCACAATCATAACAGCGGGAGCCGGGCCAGAAACCTGTGCCTTCTTGTGAGGCAGAAGTGCTAAAACCTGAAACTATGAATACTAATGTCTATACAGATTTACACAATAAATTAAAAAATGACAACTTGACAAATAGCTGACAACAATAATGATATATCGTTGTCATGCCTGGGTTACATAAACATAACAGTCAGAGCGAAAAGGGTGACAGGTGACACACACACAATATTTCTTGTATGTATTCTGGCCAGTTGCATATTTCTCTCCCATTTTACCCAGTAACTATCTCTGAAGCATGACAGTCTAATCCCAGCCCCTGGTGAGGCTTTAACAGACAATGTGCAAACACAGGGCTGGCACCTGACTAGAGAGCTTTTGTACTGACCACAATCCTGTCCCGTCTGGTCACAGGTAGCTCCGTGAGAAACCAGGGTGTCACGGTAACTGCTTGGTCACGCCATGGCCACGCCCACCTCGCCACCGCACAGGGCACAATAGAAACCCTCATTATTCTTTCAGTGTCTCGCCATCTAAGTCTCAAATGATCTAAATTGTATGAGGGGATTTCTGTCCATAGTTCCACGGGGCGTCTAGTCACTGAGGTGGGCCACTTATCTAGTCAAACATGGCACGAAGACTGCTCCATTGTTAGCTGCATACGGGAGGGTAGTTATGTGTTATTAGAGCTAGCGTACAGCAGACAGGGCATAGTCAGTATTGTTCTCCACATGTGATGGCGTTGTGGTTTATGGAATTCACTTTATATTGTGAAGAGGATAAAAAAACATAGTCTTTTTGGTTAAAATGTGCAGTGTTAGTTAATACAGCTAAATGTATTTATTTGAGCTGCAAGATAATTAGAATGAAAATCCCAATAGGAACAACAGCAATTCAAAAAACTACAAGGACTAAATTTATGTAATATAACTTTCTCTGCAATGTTGTTGAGAGTAGCTGTTGATATTTCACTGATCTGTCTCATGTTGATGCTTCTGGATATGTTTAAAATGTGCTCTGTGAACTCAATCTTAAAATAGAAAAATTAAAAGCTAATCCAGTCACATTATAGCATTCACGCCTCACAGCACGAGTGTTCTGAGTTCGATTCCCAGGTCACCCAGGCCTGTCTGTTTGGAGTTTGCATGTACTCCCTGTGTCTGGATTGGTTTCCTACGAGCACTTTGGTTTCCCCCATCAGCCCAAAACATGCACCATAAGTAAAATCCTTCAGCTAAAGTAGTTTTGACCAAGCCTAGCTCAAGATCTGGAGATAGGTCCCACTGCTCATGTGACACTGAAGGATGGGTCAAATGCAGAGGACACATTTCTCAATGGGGACAATAAAGATTACACATATTTTCATATTCCCAATTGCTTTCATGGAGCCATCTCAGATTGATAACATGAGGAACTCTATAAACTCATACTGGCTTCTACCATTAAAATGATTTCTCATGTGGCTGGAACACTGGTGGTGAAGAGGAGATGGAGAGGCTGAGACTGATAATTCTGCTGCTGCGGTGGAGATGTTGAGTATGACCTGCAGCTGAAAGGGCAAATCTAAAAATAAGTTAGAAAGAGCAATTCCTATTTTTGGAGAGTCTAGCTGTAGGAAAAGTTAACCCTCCGCCTATAACAAACTTAAGAGTTTTTGAAAGTAGTTGGAAATGAAAGCAATGTATTATCTAACCAGCTTTCTCCATTGCCTGGGTCTAGACTCTTTTTTGCCTAGCTTTAAAACTTAATAATAAACTAACTAGTATGTACAGTAGTGGACAGAATATGGTGCCCTTTGATGACCTCTGCAAAGAAAACTCACCTCCCTACATATCTCCCCTCCTCCCCCTCCCTGGTTCATGGGGAAAATGTCCGCCTGTGGACTGGCAGCAGATGAAGGCAGTGGGCGGGGTTTTCCAGGGGAAGTGGGCGGGGTTTTCCGTGGGCAGGGGCGGAGTGTTTGTGTAACATTTCCACTCACTTACAAGTTCAGTCATAGTTCAAGAAACAGAGCACGTCCATTTGGTTCTACAAGACATACACCAGGAGTGGTAGTGGGAGACTAGAAGTACATGGATACACTCATATGTTTTTAAAGGTGCACTAAACACAAAAATAACTTTTTTGTGATAAACTAAACGGGTCTAAATGGGTCTTATATAGTCCGTAATAAACATGGTTGGCCTTATTGTGACATTTTAGATCAAACTTGTTAAAATACAGACTATAGAGTCTAAAACAGCACCTGTACCACCTCTTTGACATTCCTGTAGCAGCACATATGAATTTCACTGTTGAAAGTTTGCATCCCGAAGACAATGTTACAACCTTAAAGGGGAGGGGGGTTATAGAACGGTCAACCAGAAGAGCACCTGGGTGAAACCCTTACTATTGCAACTGCAAAGACACTCAAGTAGCATTCCAGTAACCTGACTTTGACTGCTTTTTTTAAAAATGTCTTTAAAAAAGTGAAAAACAAAACTACCTAATTTTAAATGGTTTGCAGTGGTCCAAAGTTATTCCTCACTTACCTTATTCATTCAGAGCATCCTAATTATTCACCATAATGAGTGGTGCAGAGTTTTGCCATGACAGTAAATCTAACAATAACTAGCATGCAAAATGCACACTTCCTGATTATCAGACAACACAGCGCTTTATGATTAGATGCAGACAGCATGCAGCAGACTTATTTTGACCTAAGGAGCTGCTTATACAATATATCTGTAGGGCAAGACAAATTTTGCTCAAAAGGAAAAAAAAAATCAGGTACAAGACATTTAAGGAGATACACAAGTTCACATCACATTTAATAGTAAACTGGCTGAATTGGCTTGCATCCATCTTTTAATGGCTTGTATCTCAATGTGTCTCTGCGGTACGTGTAACCTGGCCCTGGCTCAGCTCAGAGGTGGAAAGTGTAGACTCTGGCACCAGGACAAAGGTGTGGGCCAGAACATGGGGCCACAGCCAGGATGCTGCTCCTCTGCCTCTCTCAACTAGTCTGCTAGTGTCAGCTTCTGTAAATACAGGGGTATAGGATTCATAGAGAATGATTTATTTTTTATCTTGCAGGATATTTTAAAGAGGGGATATTTTACTTATATGGGGTATTAACTGCTAACACATAACATATTTACATCATCATGTGACCTTTTATTGTTTTGAAAATAATTAGTGGGATGCACGCTGATTGTGTTGCTCTCCGCACGAAGTCACTCCTCCTTCAGAGCGCTATCACAACACAATCAGCGTGCATCCCGCAAATGAGACTACTGCACGTCGCATCAGGTTTGTCAAGTTGTTGTGTACAGTTGTGTGCCATGTTTTTGTGTAGTT
>KN484971.1:15134-37821 GCA_000787095.1 Periophthalmodon schlosseri
GAGCATGGGTGACGTGGGCTTGGGGGCTGAGCATTGCATAGAATTTTACAGCTCACTGCTACAGCTCAATGTTATAACATGGTAGAAAGCTCCAAAAAATTGATTTTGCATAACATCCCCTTTAATTTGTAATTTGGTCATGATGGTATATGGTACTTGTATACTATAGGTTTGTGGAAATTTCAGACACTTAAAAGTAGTGGACCTAATACATTTTTAAAATTAATGTATAATAATAATAAAATTATATGTCCCTCACCGGGACGTGGTCCTTGGTCTAATTAATTACTTTTTTGTACAAAAGCAGGGTTACCAGATTTCATGGACCAAACCCAGTCATACAGACCCTCTCCCTCCTCAGACATAGAAGCTCTACAGAGCACTTATAGCTTTAGACATTAGGATTTGCCACCAACATTCAGGAGTTTTATCTGGAAATATTCCATAATTAAACGCACTTTACATAGAAAATAAATCTGGCTCAGTTGGTGTGTGTGGAATGCACCTTGTAACCTATGGTAACAGTTGTCATTCCGGTGTCAGGGGTAGTGTTCCGAACTTTAACGCATCACACAATTAGAATGTCCAACATTTGTAAGGGAAGGTCTTGTGTACTCAATTTCATTTCACGCTGAACCAGTGGACAGGCGACACACACAGCTCCTCACTCGAGAATAATTCACTCAGAAGAGATCGTCTTCTTAGAGATAGTATTAGAACAGACCCATTTATACTTCAACACGTTTAAAGATGGACGGTAGGTTGGAGCCAGTTATTGAGCGCCTAAAATCTGTCTTTAAGGCCAGGGAGGAGCAGTGGGAGGAGAAACGTCGAGGCCTTCTGCAGACAGGAGAGGGCTGGAGACAAAAGTTTGAAAACCTACAAACTGAGTACAAGAAAGTCACTCAAGAACTGCAGGCCCATAAGGACCAACAGCAGAAGTGGACAGAAGAAAGAAAAGTCCTCTTTGACCAACTGCAAAAGGAGAAGGAGAAAACTGCTCAGGAGATCCGTGACAGCAAAGAGAGGCAGCAGCAGTGGGAGGCAGAGCAAATGGACCTACAGGACCAAAGCAATGTCTGGAAACTTAAATTTGAGAACCTTCAAATTGAGTTCAATAAAACCACTGAGGAAAAACAAGCCCACGAGGAGATGCAGCAGGAGTGGGAGGTGGAATGTAGAGGACTCCTGGAACAAGGAAATCTCTGGAAACTCAAATTTGACAACCAGAAAATCGAGTTTGATGAAGCCGCTCTGGAGTGGCGGGCCAGAGAGGAGCTTTTGCTGACGCTCTTGGAAGAGAAGAATGAACCCACAGTTTCAGTAGTAGCTGATGAACTGTCAAATGTCCTCAGTTCTGAGCCTAAAGACGACCAGGCATCAGGACAGGACCAAATTCAGTACAATAAGATTGAGCTTGGCACTCTTACAGACGATGTTGAACCAAGTACAAACATCTACCACCACATCGTAACAGATATGAATTCTCCTCAAGAATTTAAGTTTATGGAGGAACATTCTGTGACTGTGGTTGAGGAAGAACCAGCTCTGTCTGAAACACAAACGGAAGCTGATCCTGTGATAAATCACTCTGCATCACTGATGGTACAAGATACTCCAGATGCCCTTCCTGAAGTGAAGACAAACACAAAGAAGAGAAACAAGCAAAAGAAGAAGGTAAAACCAACAGTTGAGATAATTGAGGAGGCCCCAGTTTCCATAGAAACTTCAACAGAGACCCAAGACACAATGTCAAATGTTGAAGAGGTTATCACTGAAGAGATCCAGACTGAGGAAAATACTTCGGAGTTTGCAGCTGAAACTACAGAGGTCGTCACTGCAGAGGTCCAGGAGGATTCTGAAATCAACATGGCAACGCCCCATGGTGACCAGGAATATACTTCTGTGAACCTAGCAGAGGAGGAGGTAGTGACGGTGAACGGTCACGAGACTAATGAGACGGTAATCTGTTCATCAGAGCCCAGTGCTGCAGCAACAGAGGCTGAGGTGACCAAAAATGAGACTGAAGATAGCTCAGTAACACCTGGAATTGACGACTCTGATTTCAACCTGGCAACACTCCATGGTGACCAAGAACATGCCTCTATCGTGAACCTAGCAGAGGAGGAGGTAGTTGCGGTCAGTGAAATCCAGGAGGTTAAGGAGAGGGAATCCCAGCCACGCCAGCCAAACGAAGTGCAAACCATGACACATGTCACCAGCAGCAAAAAGTCAAAGAAAAAGACCAGAAAAGAAAAATTGAAAGAAGCTGGAGTCAATGACATAAACGCTCAAGAGGCTGAAGAGAATGAACAAATGAAACAAGACACAGAAACCTCTGCTCAGTCCTTGTCAAAATTCAAATGTAAAGAACAGAAATACAAACTGACCGAACCCAAACCTAAACCAGAGAAGAAAAAGAAAAGACAGGAAGATTTTACATTTGAGGCTGCTGATAAAGATTCAGACGACGAGGCCTATACAGAAGCCAACAGCAGGAAGAAGGGGAAGAAGAACCGAAGGCGTTAAACTGACCGCACATGAGAACACAGGGAGGACCACCTGAGACCCAAAGGCCTTCTTCAGTGTTACTGTTTGAAATGCAAATACAAATATGAGCATCAGATTATGTCCACTTTGAATTACTCAAGCATTTTATCAAATCTAATATTATATTTTTGTTTTGAATGTGCATTGGTTGTCTAGCTGCTTTTGGAGTAATGACTGTGAAGTTAAACGTGTTGATGTATTAGATGTATTTTTTCAGTTCCTAAGAGACACATTACTTTACAATTTAGGGCTAAATATTTTGTAGAACTCACCCAATGTTGTGCCGTATTAACTTGGATACATGTATCTTGGACCAAATGAAATAAAGGTGCACTATGTAACTTTCTGAGTGAACGGTACACCACCTGCTTATCTCAATTGAGATGTTGTGGCTTTGTTTGTAATGTTCCACCCATCCATCTCCATGGAGACAAGCAGGTGATGCCAGCAGGGTGTGTTACAGGCCAGGTCTGTGGAGAGGTGACTCCGCTCATAGTAACAATGCATGATTTTCATGGTATATTTTAGTAACAAAAACACCTGTAACTGAATAAATAAAAGATAAGTTAATGCCATATAGTGGAACATTCCAGGCAAAACAATAACATCGACATGGAGATAAACTTAGAGCTAACCTTCTACCTGAAAAGGTACATAGTGCACCTTTAAGAATTATTTCACTTAAATATTGCAGATCAAAAATAATAATATAATAATAGTAATATGTCGTGCAGACCACGAGGAACATGCCACCGTGATGATCCTGCCTCCAGTCCCCACTTACATCTCCCCTCTCCCCAATATCAGCGTCTATCTGTTATTACTCCACTGATTCTGGTGAGATATTTTCTGACATTGTCACACTTGCAGGGTTGGAGATAGAGGTATATCCACATTGTTTTTTTTTGTTCAGTATGTTCTGAGAAATATGAGTACCAAATTTGAATGGTCTATGACAAAGTATAATTTTTGACCCCATTCAAATGTTCAAGGGGGCGCTGTGGAGCTATTTTATATCATAGCCAAATAAATTGCATATCATTATTCATTACATTAAAGGTGCACAAATGCTCCACTGGGTCTGACTCAGTTTTCCATTGCATATCAGAGATATGATCGTTTTCATACTTTTCAAACATCATCTCCTACATCCGTAATGTATTTTGAATTTTGAGGAGGCACCACTAAGCCATGTTTCTTTATTTTATTTTTTATTTTATTTTTATTATTTATTTTTTTAATTTTAATTCTTGCTTTGAGGAGGTTGAATTTTAGAACATACTTGTCTTAGATTAACACATGTATTTTAGGTTTGATACAAATTGGCCAACTTCCTGTGCGGTTGAGGGTCATAATATATGAATGAAAGTTTGAGGTGGTGTTAATGAGTTGTCATTCATCATTCATTATTTTTTCCCGGGGTCTCACTCAAAATTAGAGTTCATCGAATTTTTTATACCAGTTACTGGCATGTCAGATCTTGTTTACTACTTGATTTTTGCCATTTTCCGGGCTCCGGACACGGTTTTAATTAGTCCCTCACTGGGACGTTGTCCTCGGCTCAGGCCTAATAATAGAGATTATGGAAGTTGAGCCCCAGACGGAGAGGCTGCCAGGGGCTTCTCCTCCCCAGCAGCAGCAGAGCCAGGAGGAGCGGGAGACTGGCTCAGGATGCCTCTGGGCCTCCGGCCGTGAGCTCATCTCCCCAGGGGCTTGTGGTAAATTTATTGGGAACATGGAGCAGAGAAATCATGGGTTACTGGGTCAGAACAGCACAGAGAAACACCACCAGGAATATAGTTTTGGGTACCACTTCAACCACACTATTTACAGCCTGGATAAAGCATGAGGACAGACTTCATTCATACTACCGGTAAATGGTTTATTAAGAATGATCCACGGCAGTGCATCACTGAGGATGGCCACACCAGCAGCTCCAGCAGGACGTATGTGCTCGGCACTGGCTCTGTGTTTCTCAGTGGGAAAGCTGATCAGACCTGAAGAGGAGTGTTTAGCCACTACAGTGAAACTAACTAGATAAATAGGTTTGTATTTACCATCTGCACAGGCTGGCCATGACAAGCGAGGATTTCCAAAATAAATTTCAAAGGACAAATTATTCTTTCTGACCCTTGGGCTCATTCAAACTATACATAACATAACAGCAATATGTTGTATTTGTGCATTTACCATCAGTACAACAAATGCATACTTACTATATATTCCTAAATGTGCTGTTTTTATGCTTGCATAAGGTGAAATATGCGTGCCATGCATGTGGACTTTACTTTTTGTAAATGTTTATGGCTGCTTCTGATGATACCTCCACAGAGGTGTCTCCTGACGCACTGCTGAACAGGTTCAATACAGTCTGTGAAACCAAAAAACATAAATCAAATGTTCTTCCCTGGCTTAACGGTCATACAAGAGAATTAAAGAGACAATGCAGGAAAGCAGAGGAAATGAGAGGAAATGGAAAAAAAATCATGTTGTGTCTCTAAAAAACTTAAAAGATCAAATGCTGGTCTATCAACAAGCTGTGAAAGATGCACGAGATGCATATCTATCTGATCTGGTTAGTCACAATAACCATGATTCAAGATTACTTTTCAAAACGATAAATTCCATTGTGGGCCCTCCTACAAATTAATAGACTGACGTCTTCACTGCAAAATGTGAGAAGTTCTCATGACTAAACTCACCTAGCTGTCAGTTAGACGTCATACCTCCAAAGTCCCTAAAAGTCATTTTCCATACCACTGATCCTCACTTGTTCTCCAATGTGAACTGCTCCTTATCTACTGGTCAATTCTCTGCCTCTCTCAAACAGTAGTATGACCACTTCTTAAAAAGCTAACATTTGACCCATGGATTTAATTTACTTACCATCAACTTTCGAATCAATTTAAAAATTGTATTATCAGAGCCCCAAAGCTATGGAATTTCTTACCTGAGGAACTAAGAACTGCTGACTCTGTAGGCACTTTCAAAAAGTAAAAACCACACTTATATGGCATTTGTACAGTAGCACAGGTATAATTATTATTGTTATTATTATTATTATTATTATTGTTATTATTATTATTATTATATTGATGTCCAGCAGCAAATTGAAGAGAATGGCGGTCGCTGGTCAATGAATTACAATAACTGGTGTCTATTTTGCATTGAGTTGAGCCTGGATTTGTTCTTATTTTTTCCCCAAAGTCAAAGCCACATTCACACACTTCAACCAGTCCTGTACATATAGACTACATATATGCTCTTATAGGTAAACCGCAGGATGTAAACTTACACAGACCTCATGCTGACAGTACATGAGGCAATGGAGAAATGTGCCGGTTGTTTTTCCACTGTACAGAGCCACCAATGTATAAGACTATAATGTATGCAGCTCGGTGTTTCTGTCAAAGTCTTCAATGTTCTTTTTTTTTAAGTTCCATAAACATGATCTGGGGAGACAGATACAAGGTAAACAGTTATAATGCTGATTTACTCTTAACTACAAAAACATTGGACATGATGGTGTTTTGGTTCTCTTCAGAAAGCAGAATGAACCTCACATGAGTCTCTCATTTGGGTTGCCAGTTCCAATGCTGAAATCCAGTTGGTTGAAACCTAAAATGCCTCTCTCTGGTCTGATTCATCACGACCTAAACCCCAGCACCTGCAGCCAATCATGAACCAGTGCTAGTGCAGCCTCTGCAGCTCAGTGAGTGAATTCTGGAGGTTCTGAGCTTTCACATGAGGCATGGCCTGTCCATATACTGAGAATGAGAAAAACTTGTACTTGTACTTTACATGCAACAAGACAACCAGATAACTGGCCAAGTCCAAATTAAACCGATTTATCAAAATGCATGAAAACCACGATTGAGGTGTCGTGGTTCGATTCTCCCAGATCTCAGTAACACATCTGGAGAAGCCGGTACGTACTCGGATACCTGCTGCATGTAACAGTGCAGTGCGATTTACATTAGGTGCAGACTAGGAGAGGGATTGAACTGCACAGGGTAAGAAACAGCCAGGAAAATATTAGGCATGTGCTTGGACATGTACTCACTCATTTTAGATCAGCAGCGACGACAAACTACAGCCTCTCCACTGAGCACACTGAGCTCCACTGCGTTAAAGTGAAAATGAAATTTACTGGAGCTTCAATGTATATTTGTGCTGCAGAGAGCAAATAACTTGTGAGTAACATAATTCCTAGCATGTCTGAAAATCAAATGCTCAACGTAAAAAAAAGATGTTGCTTATCTATAGTTAGATAGTTATACGTATAATAACTGTTTTTATTAGCAATTATAGCTGTAAAATTTTAGTGCTAATGGTAACTTACGACAAGCACCTGAACGCCTCGTAGTTCCCGTTTAAACCCATTTGGTTCTTTGACCTGCTGTAGACTGGGACAAGAGTGAACGATTGTAGCACTGTTTTTTGGAACTACAGCTTCTCAAGAGGTGTACATTAGGGTTAACCCATTTTTATCCAAGCCAAATGTAAACACATGGGGAAAAACTAAATCTCGCAACAATTTGTGGTACAAGATCTTGCCCCATTCCTAGACATCCCACAAGCCGCCATGCACTGCCAGTATTTAGTCCGAGCATGCTCAGTGTGGGTGTGTTGATGCATTAGATAGGAGGAAGTGTGCGTTTGACCCTCGGTGACCTCTGGAGGAGCAGTGTCCGGGCCAAAGCTAACAGGGCACCAGAGACAACTCAAACTATCAGAGGGGGACAGGGCGGGGCAGAGCATCCAATCAGAGCTGGACAGAGGAGGAGGGGAGGGGGGGCATTATGGGACACTTGGTTTGAAGAACGGTGGTTAAAATGTGTTTGGTGAGACAGGATTACAGAGCAAAAGAAACAAAATCATCATTGAAATGCAGAGCTCGAAGTTTATCAAAACATCTGTGATTTGTTACGGTGAAACACTTTCCTGGGATCCAGAATACACACTTCTCCAATACTTTACAAAGATGTGAGTCTGGTCACCGGTGAATCTCCCAATCAGGGAAAAGCATGGTCCACCCAAATGAAAACCAATATGGCTGCTTATGACAAAAAAGAAAGGATTAAAGTTTCACAATGAACTCAAAAACATCACAGATTTCTGCAGAATCAATGAGCAAAGCGCTAAACTAAAATCTGAGGTGAGAGAAAAAGGATTATGTTACAAGTCTGATTGGATGGCTGTGTTTGTATTATTTTATAGAGGACTATCAGCCAGGCTCAAAGAGATAAAAAAAGAGAATACAAGAGATAAAAAAAAAAAAAATGGGGGGGTGCAATAAAAATCAAAGCCATTGCTTTCAAAAAAAAGAGATAGTTTGTCCAGCTTCACAAATGAGTCGTTAGTGACTGGACTTTTCTGAACAGTAAATTGAACAGTTATAACTCATTTGATGTTATTTGTGTTTATATTCATTTATGTGTTGCACTTGAACAGACCTGTGTTGGTCTTGTAGAGTCCCCTGATAAGAGCAGAGTGCTGTGGTCTTAAAGTAGTGCTGCTGTTATCCTCCTGTGGTGTTTAGATAAGCACTGTCTGTGTGGAGGTGTGGCTGAGGCTCCACAGACGCACACCTCTACCCCGTCGTGAGCGCTGTTATATCAACCGGGCTTTGCCAGGTTAATGAAGTGTACCTTACCACAGGATTTTATATTGACACTGCAAACAAACATCAACACTTGTAATGGCTTCTCTCTTTGGCTAAAACGTGGCGCAGTGGCTTAGCTCCGAACAGCTCATACTGTTGCTGTGTCCTTCATACTGGGCAATGTGGGTAAAGTGTCTTGCTCTTTATCCACTTTGCCTAGTATGAATGTGGTGTGTGTGTGTGTGCGCTGTGGCCACAATCGTATCTTACAATCAGCGAGAAGAATTAATGCAAGAAAATGTAAAGTTATACTGAGCTATGCCCTGCTCTCTCCGATATCTTCTGGTGGTCTATATCTGCTCCTCCTTGTGTTATCAGCCTCTCTCTGCTATCTGCCATGTCTTCTCTGACTCCTCACAGCGCCTCAGCCTGACACTCGCTCCATTTAGCACATGCAGCCCATTTATGCCCATTAATCAGTAAAGTGCAGACTTTGCAGCTCAGTGAGTGAATTCTGGAGGTTCTGAGCTTTCACATGAGGCCTGGCCTGTATTTGTCCTTTATCTGCAGGTTAAGGCACCAGCAACTCAGGTTCAGTTGTGATTGTAGTACTTAAAAAAAAAACAAAAAAAAAAACACAAGGGGTGCGGGTCCTTAAAACTTGAGTACATTTTAGAGCATTAAACACTCTGCTTTGTCATTCCTGAGAAGCCTGTGTGCACTGGCCCTATGCCCTGGCTCCTCCTCTCTGGTCCAGGGAGATCTTCTCTTTGTGAGCCATCCTGGACTCCTAAATTAGACCGTCCTGGTTTTAGCGCAGCCTCTCATCTGCTCCTGGCCCTGCTTCAGAAGGTCACCCACACTTCTGCAGTTCCATGACAGCTCCTCGGTGGGTTCCTCTTGGGTTCCTCTTAGGCTCATCTGGTAGTGGGGAGGCCACAGCAGCTGTGAATCTCTCCTCAAAAGCACTGACAGGATGTTTTTGTCAGGCATGAGAATTCTTTTTCCCAATATGACGTCTCCATTCCAAGCTCCTGGTTTTGTAGTGGTCAATCTGTCATGAGGGTTTAGAAGACACATTATACAGATTTGACTTTTAAGAATGTTGTAAATGTTTTCCCATCTCCATATGTAAGATTTGATTTTTAATTTTCTCAACATGAACTATCTGTGCACCCAGATATGAGGTAAACATGAAAACACTACCAGTCAAAAGTTGGACACACCCTCTCATTCAATGTTCCTTTATGCTTTCTACTTCCTACATTTTATACATATGGAAGACATCACATATATGAAGCATGATATATGGAATTATGTAGAAAAAAAGGTAAACGAAATATTTTTTGACAAAGTAAAGAGTGGCTACTTTGAGGATTTGAGTATAAGATATAAAAAAGTAGTAGTAGTAGTAGTAGTTATTTACCTTTTTTTCTTTGTTACATAATTCCATATATCATGCTTCATATATTTGATGTCTTCTGTATGTATTTAAAACTTTTGACTGGTAGTGTAGCTTTTACTGATAACAAATATAATGCTGATTTATTCTTAGTTACAATAACACTGACACGGTGGCCAAGTTGTTTATGTTATAATTTTGTGTTTTGTTCTCAAGACAATTATCCAGTCAAAAAGCAGAATGAGCTTCACCTGAGTCTCTCATTTGGGTTGCCAGTTTAAATGCTAAAATCTAGTTAAAAGGACTATAAGGACTCTCTCATCTGAATGGTCGCTACCTAAACCCCATCACCTGCAGCCGATCATGAATCAGTCCTAGTGCAGCCTCTGCAGCTCAGTGAGTGAATTCTGGAGGTTCTGAGGCAACCCGGGCCCAGTTGTCCAGCTCAGAGTTCCTTTAACTCAAATTGTATATTGAGTTGCTTGGGAATTTCCCTCTTTCACTCCCCCCGATACACAGCCACTACTCTCATCAGTCCCATTACTTAGAAAAAGTGAAATATCATAAAATCAAATCCAAAATAATTATAAAAAGTCCTGAATAGCTTGGAACTTAATGTGTTTCAAATCAAAATACAGGACCCAAAAGTGTAATTGATTGTATCTCTTTACTTTTTCCCAGCCCACAACAGGCCCAGAGCTATTAGCAGATAATAATCAGCCTGGAGGAGGATGTCTCTGTCCCGTGTGATGCTTTCTACTTCCTGTTTGCGCTGACTCACTTCCTCCCTCCTCTGTGCGCTGGGATGTCTGTGCAACTCATTCAGAAATCAGCCAAATCAGACTCTATAGTGACTATTGGAGAACAGGATTATAACCAAGTGTATTTAGGAAGGTGACATAATGGATACCTTTGATGCGCTGCTTGTATTGTTGTCCTGTTTACAGCATAAACCAGGACTAGTTCAGAACTACACCGGGACTAAACCAAGTCTGAAGCACCTGACTAAAACTCCATTCAAAACCCAAGCAGAGGGGATAGAAACTTCAGAGCCTGAGTAAAGAATGTTAAATGTGGCTAAAAACAACAGCTGCGAGCATCAAAGCTGGTTAGCTGAAGACTGACTTCTGGCATGATCAGAATGTGGGGTGTGGACTTAAAAAACACAGAGAAGCATGGTCCATTGACTTCTAGTTCAAAACTGCAGAACTAATATTTATGTACGTATGTATGTATTTATTTATTTTTAATAATTGCAAGTAAGTACAGAGAAGTGGATGGAGATAGGGGGTAGGTGAAAACAGACACAGTATAAAAACTTTTTCCAAGCACTGTCCCAGAATGGAATCAACAACCAACTGAAGTAGTTTGTTAACCTGCCCATGGACTGCAGATGGAAACTATCTTGAGCTGAATAAATCTGGTGTAAAGCATATCCCTTCTTTTATTACATTAATGTGTTTACTTGTGGTCCCTGTTAAAATAAACCAATAAACTAAACTAAACCTGTTTTAAGCCTGATTTTGGACAGCTTTAAAAGTCCTTAACATCAGGCACTCTCTCTCTGTTCACCGCGCGATATCCATTTGGAGTTTGCCGATTAATCAACCAGAACCAGAAATCCAAGACAAAACAGGATACTCCAAAATGCATGAGCTCTTGAGTAAACAAATGATTATGTTCCACCCTTATTGATACTTTGGAGTGACATCACGCTGGGGCGGTTCTGTATGTCTATGGAGTAATGTTCAGCAGTTATCATGGTGGCACACATTAACAAACACAACCAAAAAAGATTTAAAATAGTCTGAATACTTAAGAAAAAATACAAAATGGATTTAAACAGCACATTTTCAGGAGCCTGTGATCAACGAGTGTTCATGGTCCTTTTTAGGTGTTTGATTTTCAACAAAAAGGTGAGAATGAGCAGCTCATCTGTCTTTGACTCAGTTCTTTCTGGTGTTAAAACCAGGCTCAGATTAAAGTCTAACAAAGCTTCAAATAGAGCAGTGCTTCCAGTTAGCATCACACCCCAGAGATTGTTAATGACATCAGCTGAAAAGTATCAATAACAGGATTAAAAGCTCTTCTATAATGTCTTCTTGAGCTCATTTTATGGAAACCCACTTTGTGATTTCCATTTTTATTTTGTGAACCCAGAACATGCTGTAGATGGCTATTGGTACAGTGAACCTTCTCTTTCAAACGTTTTGCATTGACCATTGCCGCACACATTCGCTGCTCCTCTGCACTCTCCTCCCTGATAGCCTCCCAGTCTGCAGATATCTGAAAATAGCACATTCCAAGCCCTGTGTTTTCAATATGATAATTGTGTTCTTGATTAGCGCCCGGTGCCGTGGAGTGCATGTCCTCTGCATGTATCTAATCTGCCTCCTCAGCCAATCACAGAGCAGAGAGCTAACCAGTGGCTCCGGCTGGCCTTAGGATCCCGATTAGATTTATCCGCCCTGCCTCCAGTACACACCCGGGCCAGAAAGTACCCAGACACTTCCTAACACACAGAGAGCGTTAGTGTGCAGTATATCAGTAGTAATGAGACAGGACTTTGGCATATACCCATAGTCGTTCCAGACGCCATATTTTTCTAATGGGAGGTAGTGAAGTGAATGATTGATATGAGTTGGCTGTGAGCTCACTGTAAAAAAATATATAATCAAAAAGAATAGCTGTGGTTAAAGGGCCTGTATTTGAGCAAAATGTGCCTTGCCCCAGTACAGATCTTGTATAAACAGCTCTTGAGGTCAAAATAAGTCAGCTGCGTACTGTCTGTGTCTGATTATAATGTTTTGCTGTCCGATAATCAGGATGTGCGCAGTTAGCATGCAACTTGGCGGCAAGGAGGCTGAGTGGCTAGCATGTTTTTGCTCGTTGTTGTTAGCTTTACTGTGACGGCAAAACTATTCTCTGGGGTCTAAAAGTTGTGAAATGCCCTTATAAATTCATCAAGATGCTCAAAGTGCATGGGTAAAGGTACAAAGAATGAATTCAGTTGGTGAGATTGAGGAAATATAACTAAAAAGCAGAAGTGAATAGCCACAAATTGTAACCAAGTAAGAGTACCACAGATGCTTCAAAGTAGTGGTTCAAGTAAAAAATTATTTGGGCAAACTACTAACTGTCTGGGTTTACCATCTGATTTATAATTGGCGTTAATGTGATTTGCAGGACAGGGACACATGTATAAGAATGAATAGAATGTGGTATTTTTACAGGATAGACCAAAATATTTTGAAAAACTAAATCATATCTGAAGGAGTGGTGCAAGAAACCCAAAAATTCAAATCATTTCATAATGTCAACATTAAGCTTTTGTCACTTGTACACTTACTTTTACTCGAGTGAGAGTACTGTTACACTGTACAATATATTACTGAAGTAGGAGTAAATGTGAAAACTACTCTTGAGTAAAATTTTACAAAAAAGTTTGTCAAGTAAATATTGGGTAATTATTTTCCAGTAGCTAGGCTACTAGGCTGCTTCCTGTTTATCACTGGAGGAGACATTTTGTGTGGGCTCAGATCGGAGATAGTGTTCTGAGAAGGACTATGCAGAACCAGTCCAGACCTGCCCCACAAACAAGCAGCCACCAGGGGGACTGCACAACACAACAGCACCCACTGGTGTGGAGGATTCAGCTGTTAAACACTAGTATTTACAATGACTAATTTACATAAGACATTGAAATATATGGAGCACATAAGACCAGTACCAGACCCGTACAAGACTAGTACCTTCAGATTGAAAATGACTTCAGCCGAAACATCTGGCAGCCTTTTCTACAATAAACCTTGAAGTGTATTGTACTTTGTAATCCTTTGGGGTTAGCACCCATGCCTCACAGCGAGAAGGTTCAGGGTTCAACTCCAGAGCTGTGTCTCAATTCTCTTTCCTCGCTTCCTTCTCCTCGATTCCTCTCCTCAACCCTCCATTTTTCAGTTGTCAATCAAATGTGCCATATTAAGTGGTGTCTTGACACTCAGAGGAGGAAATTGGGAAGGAAACCACGGGGTGAACATGAGCGAGGGAAGGAAACCACGGAGGAAATATGAGCGAGGGTTCAAGAGGCAGCCATCAATTAAAATAATCAAACTTTATTTATCTCACAGGCAGGACTTTGTATTGTTACAACAACACAAGTACAGACACAGCAGCAAAGGATGTCTGATAGGGTCATTTTGGTCAGAACCAGCGCTTGAGGAAAGTTTGTCCATTCACCCTGTGTCTGAGTGGGTTCTTCTGGGCACTCATGTTTCCCCCATCAACCCAAAACATGCACAGTAGGTTTAATCCTCCAGCTAAGGTAGACCTGACCAAGACTAGCTGAAGATCTGGAGATGGATCCCCCGGTGCTGCACTGTAGACGCTCACTGCTCCTGATAGGCCCCAGCGGTATTAAAGGATGGGTCAAATGCAGAGGACAAATTTCCTTACAGGGACTATTAAGTGCAGCTTAAACTTCTATATCTTGTCATACTGTTAATGTTATGCTCTTGGGCAAAACACTTGTGTCCATTTACTAGTTGGAATAACCATTAGCTTGGCTCAGTGACACTTCATGTATACATTTGTAAGAGAGCCAAGTGTTGGGTTAGAGGAGCAGGTCACGGAGATTCCTGTTCTCCCTGGAGTCCCCGGGAGCCTGGTTGTGTGGACATGATGAGGGGTAACAGACAACCATAAGACCCTCTACCGGTTTCCAGCTCTCCGTAACTCTACCCCAATGATACCCATCAGCTCCCGGGCCCACCAATCCTACCTCCCACCCACTACCCCACCTCCGGGTCACCGAGGAGGGGGCAACACTTTGACATGAGCACGGGTCTGTCTGGAAGTCTGGCATAGCTCTGTGAAGGTGATAACTCGCTCACACATTTACACAGGCTTATTTCACAAGCCTGCAGACCGCGCTAGTCCTGCACTGGAATGAACCATATGGGAGGTTAAAAGGTACAGTCGTAAATTGGAGGGATGTAAGTCTTGGTGTCAAAAGCTAACCAGCCAATGAAAGATAATGAAAGAAACATTGGTGGAATCAATGTCTGTGTAATCCCTCAGTCGTCCAGGTTAATTCCATAACAAAATTGTATTTTCTTTTGCTATTGGTGGAATAGTTTGCGTTCATGTGACATCACAACATCCTAAAATCTCTATAGTTTAAACTGGGCCGGAGGACAAGTCAGAGTTCTATGGTGAAATTAGCTGTTTAACTGTCAGATTGCAGAGTTGTAGACCTGGTTTACGGTTAATATCTCTGTAATTACTGGCCCTATCCACATGAAACAAAAACTCACACTGACTTAGGCAGGTACAATGAAGTGTACCTTACACCTTAGGAGGTTTAAGGTACACTTCATTGTCCTCATAGGGAAATTTCTCCTCTGCATTTGACCCATCCTTCAATCTCTAGATTTTAAGATAGTCTTGGTCAGGATTATTTTAGATGGACGATTGACCTATGTCACATGTTTTGGGTTGATGGGGAAGTGCCCGGAGGAAAACCTACCCAGACACCAAAAGAACATGCAAACACCGCTCATAAAGGTGCAGGTGATCAGCGAATCAAACCCAGGTTAACGCATAACATTATTTAGATCACTATGTTGCCTTTTATTGTTTTGAAAATGCTATGTTCGCTGTGACTCCTGCCTCCCTCCCGCTAATGAAACAACTGCACATTGCATCAGGTTTGTAAAGTTGTAGTGTATTGTTTTGTATCATGCTTTTGTATATTTTCGAAGAATTTTCGTGGCGGGAGCATGGGTGACGTAGGCTTGTGGGCGGAGCATTTGGACAGAAGCATATTGCAAACCATAAGGAGGGTTGAAACAGGGCCAGAGAGAGATAACAAAATGACTGAAACATGCATGGATGACATCTAAAACCTTTGTGGGCATTTTTTGATGAGAGAACAACATTCAAAAGTCAATTTTGCATAATACGCCCTCTTTAAATAAGAAATGTGTGCTTTTAGTCTTTCCTGCATTGTTCAGTATCATTAGAAGAGCTTATAAATCCAATGACCTTTTATCATCTCATTTGTGTTTATAACTTATCTATTAATGTCCAGGGATCCATAACTTTAGTGTTTATGGCCCATTAACCCTGAGCAGGAGAGAGACGGGTGGAGGTGGCTGATAGTGTGTCCATACCTGTAATGACTTTAGTCCCTGTCATAAACGCATTAGGTTTTATCAGTGAGTAAATACAACATTAAGCCAACAGGATCATAAATAGGTCACATGATCAATAAACCAGGAGACAGAGGTGTGTGTCCATTCATCTGCAGTTATCACAAATCTGTGAGTCGCTTCTTAAACATATTCTGCTCCTATCTGCTGAGCAACTGAAAACTTGGCCCTCTTGATTTACTTGCAAATGGCTTGAACACAGTAGCTCAATAACACAATTAAAACAATCTTAATAACCCACAGAAGTAAAATAAACTGCTAACACATATTTAGATCACCGTGTTAACCTTTTATTGTTTTGAAAATGCGATATTTGCCAAAAACATTTTAACATCTTTTATAAGTTTCAATTTTGTTCTTGCTTTGCTCTCCACGCTAAGTCACTCCCCGTTCAGAGACCGAAAAGGAGTAAGAATATGTTACAAAATACTTTATAGTGTGGGTATTCAGTATTATGACTAAATATTTATTAAGTATTCTTGCCAACACTGCCCATGGAGCATTGCACACTGACTTTTTGAATAGGAATAAAAGGCACAGTATGCAACTCTCTGGAGATGGCGCATCACCTTCACAATTCCATTGAAATAGAAGCTAAAATCATAGGAGGAGGCTCTCCTAATAAGAGTCAAATAAGGCCAAATAAGAAATGCAAGTCAGACCACATGTTTTTCTTTTTTCAGTGCAATAAATAACCTTTTAAGTTACATACGGTGGCTTTGAGACACCATGTTTTCATTTGCAAATCCTTGTGTTTTGAGTGCTATATGGAAGTGTAGGGATCTTCTAACCCAGTCCTTCTCCCTCCACTTAGCTGGACTGAGACTGTAAAATTCCTTTCTTATGGCAATCGAGTCCGGGTCCAGTGTCCTCCTTGGTCACACACACCAGGTCACTGCTAAAGTGTGAACACACGAGAGTATGGGACATCCATCCTTAGACTAGGCTGGTGGATGTTACTACAATACTTACACGGCAAGGCAGAGTCACCCTCTGTCCCTGCATGTGTTCAATGTCACAACACTCCTTCACTCGTGCCGATCCTCTTTTCGGCTGGCTCTGGCACGCTGGGACACCTACGCAGATCACAAAAACGTACAACCGGCGGTGTCCGCCCCAACCAACTGCTGTAGCCTTAGGCTACTCTCTGACAAGTGTTACTACAATTTCATGTTACTCATACGACTGGCAGCGATGTGCCCTGCCCCTGCCTGTCATCCTCATAACACTTGCGGTCCCAGCGTGCTCGTGTTCCCCGGTGCGTGTGCCTCATCTCTGCTCACTCCCACTGCTCTGCTGCACTGCATCTGTCCTCCATGCATCTGTCTGTACATCTCACCATTTTCCTCCACCAGCCAGTAAAAGTGGTCCATCCGACTTGCCACAGTCGTGCTGGATTAAAGTGCTGAGTGCTGTGTAAAGTGCGGTGGGTAAGGATAAAAACAAGACATGGACTGCAAAATAAAACACAGGAAACACTCATTACAAGTAAAAACATGCACTTCAAAATAAAAGCCTAAAACACTGCCATATTACAAAACACTGGCCCCAGTCTCACTTTAGCTTGTTCTCTTGAAAATAGACCGTTCCTGTTTGGATAAGGTTTGCTGCGTTCCCACAGAATGTCAAATACGGGTGGCCTCAAAATACTTCAGACTGACTCAACTGATCATGAGTGGGAGTTACTATGGTTACTAATTTTAGTATTTACCTAGCCAGCCAGAATCACAAAGACATGTGAGTCTTGAACTGTATCCTGTTTCTCTGATTTGAGTTGGGCGTGACTGACATGTGGACTAGCCAATCAGAGAGACACATCTTCTGTTCGTGTCAAAACAAACATGGCTTCTTACGTATTAAAAAGGGGAAAAAATAATACAGAGGACTGCAGCACAGATTTGATCCCAAGTTAGGATGGAGGTTTTTCACGCTTTATGGTCCGATTACACCCTTGTAGAAGGGCCTGGCTCTTCAGGCATTTTTATAGTGTTGTATACCAAAAGGAAAGTGAAATAGATAATTATTTATAATACATGTTTAGATGTGTGGTCACCAAGTACAGAAACAGGAGGTTATTCAGTGGATAAATGAAGGCTTTTAGACACTTGCAAAGTTGTCAAAAATGTCCTGAAGATGTATAAGTTTAACTAGGTGTTTAGCACAAACTGAGCCAATATGAAAACAGTAAACTCAGAAGTATACTGTTACTTTTCTAGTCACTAGCTTGTCTCCAATGAGATCTGAGTTCCACTGAATAGTATTAAATATGTCCATCTCTTTCATTGCAGATTTTTTTATTGCTCAAAATGCATTCTTACTGTGAGCAGGGTCGCCTCGCCACAGAACTGACCTGTAACTTGCCGCCTGCTGGTTTGAATTTTCCCAAGATTGTTGCATCACAGGCACTAGTCCTGCACAGTTTTAAGTTCATAAATCATCGCCTGACTCAGTCTAAGCACTTATGTGTTAATTACAACTGCTTGCTTATAATAACATGTCACGGCATGTTCCTTAATTAGGTATCATTAGTTGTTTTTTTTTCCCATGGTAATTCACTGAGCCAGTTGATGGAGCCCTACACCAGATTTCAGTAGTAACCAAGCTGGAAAATAATATGTTGTTCTTTACAATGCCCTTTTGGTTTGGTCCTGTGTAAGTGTGAATGCAGTGTAAATGACAGAAAAGTTACACAGGACTAACTTCGCACAGCAAGATGGATTCTCACGATAATCCATCTTGAGATACTCTCGCTGTAAAATTCAAATTCGCCAAGCCGTGGGCGGACCAATCACAGTCCAGCATTGAGGTTTGTGCGGAAGTCAAAGGCAAAGTGCCCAAGCCGACCAAAACAAACATGGCGACGCCGACAGATGTACTGTAACAAAAGCTTGACTTTTCAGCTTGTTCCGCTGTTGTGACGCTTCGACCAATCAGATTCAAACATTTGTCATGGTTCCCCGTTTCCTGATCGCTTTCAGTGAGAGCCATTCCTGATTGAAATGAGTTCTACACATTTACCAGAGTGAAACACATATCAGTCTGTACTGTGTTAACCGGGTGAGGCAGGTTAACACAGTGCACCTGAATGTAAAAACTTTAATCCTTTATGTTTTAAGTTTCTACAGATAGCAGAGGTCTGTTTTAAATATCACAGCACAAGGTAGTCAGTTTGAGATATATTCCCAGCCAGTGAGTACTTTTCTTTTTCCCTGGAGTGTTTTTCATAAATATGCTTCTGTTGTGCAACTGTCAGGTGTAATTTTTCTAATTATCTGGCACATTTCGTTTGAGTTAATCGCTTTTTACCGCCTCTCCTACTGCTTCTGTCAGGACATGCTCAGCTATGGGCACTGCCTCGTACACACTGCAAAAAATATCTCCATTATTTAAAGGTGCATTATGTCACTTTTCTGGTGGAGGGTCTGGCACCTGCTTGTCTAGAGACAGAGATGTTGTTGCGTTGCCTAATATGTTGCATAGCTTGACTATCTCATATTTATTCTATTTCATTGCTCAAAAGTACCTTAAAAAACATGTATTCTTACTATGAGTGGGGTCACCTCTCCACAGATCTGACCTGGCTAAAGCTTGGCCTGGTGCCAAGACAAAACAATGAGCGTATCTATGGAGACATAAATAGATTACAGGCCACATATACAACTGAGAATATTACTTAAAATTTTGAGTAGTTTGGACAAATTTCCTTGTTCTCAGATTGAAATTTATGTTTTAGTTTTTAGCTTTATAGTTAAGCATTTTTAGGTTTCAAATAATAGCATGAGATGCTTCTCTCTCTCTCAAAACAGAAACATTTAACTTCACAAATGATGAATATTATTATTTACTTGTATCGCAAAAACATACCACAAAAATATGCACATTCATTTGTAATTAATCTACCTTTCTTCTGAATAGTAAATATAGTTTTGTCATCTGAAACCCAACAATGGCAATAAAACAAATGTTTAAATGTCCATTCTGTAACTTTTCCGTCAGCGTGTCCCCCACCTGCTTGTATCCATAGAGATGCTAATGTCTTACCGGTAATGTTCAGTGGTGGAACGTAACAAAGTAAAAGTAATAAAGTGCTATACTTAAGTACACATTTTTGGTTACTGTACTTTACCCAAGTAGATTTTAAAGTGGATACTTTTTACTTTTACTTCACTACATTTGAGAACAGGTATCTTTACTTTCTACTCCACTACATTTTTTAACAAGACTGAAAAGTAAAAGTATTTTTCATTACTGTTTCAGACCTGCTGAAAAGGCTGAAGGGTTTATTTTTAACACGTTCATAATAAATAAAAATAAACAAATAAAAATATACAAAATAAAAATAGCTAGGTAAAAAATAATCTAACAGTCAATTTAATTATTTCTGTTGAACAAAATTCTGCACAAATCTTTATCACAATCACTGCATTTGAAGCCTTATAAGAACTCAAAATATGTGCGAAATACTTTTAAGTTTTACTCTTTAAGTACATTTCGAAACAGTTACGTAAATACTTTTAAGTAGATTTTTTTCATGTGATACTTTTACTTTAGTATTTTTTGCTCCAATATCTGTACTTTTACTTAAAAAAAATGGAGTACTTCTTCTACCACTGGTAATGTTCCACAGAAATAATATCTATTTCAATGGAGACAAGCTGCTCACAGTAAGAAAGCATGTTTACCAAGATATTTTAACTCATAAAAAAGCAATCCTAATTGAATAAATGCAAGACATACTTCTTGAATGCACACTGTGGAACATTCAAGGCAATGAAATAATCTCCACAGAGACAAGTCCCATCAGAAAAGCTACACAATGCAGCTTTAAACACGCAGGTCATAAAAGCAATCAAATCAAATCAATCTGAAATCAAGACTGAAGCCATCTTAACCCATTTACAAATTTGCAGTGCACTCGAAAATGGTTCACATGGCACCTCTCCTTTCACCGCAACAAACTGCCAAGTCAGAAGAATTTCATGGTTAAATTTGAGGCGTAAATTGATCAGAAAATCCAGCACATTTAGTTGGCAGCGTTGTTGGTGGCCCATAGCTCTACTGTATCATTACATTTGTCCCTGTAATATGAAGTGTACTGTTAGTGGACACACCCAGATGAGAGGAGCAGACTAAACAAAAGCCTAAACACTGTTGTGAAGTTGGTGCGTTTAAATACCACATGGTGAGTGGCTGGTTTACTGTGGGAGAGAGACAATTATGAAAGGCAAGAATGAGAAAACGGGGTAAGTGGCCTAATCCAATTTAAACCGGTTTATCAAAATGCATGTAAACCCGGGAACTCCCACTGAGGTGTCGTGAATAACACAGCTGGAGAAGCCGATACATATTCAGATACCTGCTACATGTACTGCAGTCCAATTTACATCAGGAGAGGCATTCAACTGCGCAAGGTAAGAAACAGCCAGGAAAATATTAGACGTGTGTTTGGACATGTGTGCACTCGTTTTAGATCAGCAGCGATGATACACTATGATCCAGCCATCTAGCACTAGCATGTGGTTTCACTGTTTTGGTCCACTGCGTTAAAGTGAAACCTACCAGAGCTTCTTCTGTTTATTTGTGCTGCAGTGAGCAAATAAATTGTGAGTAAGGCAGTTCGTAGCAAGTGTGGTTTTATTTCTGCAAGCCATTTTTATTAGCAATTATAGCTGCAAAGTTTTAAAAAAGACAAACTGTGCTTGTGTTTGCATTATAGTTATAATCTATGACACCTGTCACAATTTGCATATTTTAAATCACAATATTGACGAAAATGACTTAATTAAAGAAACAAGTCAGCTGATTTCCGCTTTAGAAAACAGCGGTGCCCAATGAGAGCTGAAGTCACTGTAAATGTATAGATAATTTACAATAAAACAAATGCACACATATGTAGTTTGGCTTTATTACTTGTAAAATTACTATTATACATGTTTGCACTCAAAAATGTTGAGGTCATATTAATCCAAAGAAAATGTCTGGATATTATAATTTGATTAAATTTGCTTTCTCTTCACTCAACATATTTAAGCAAAAATAAAGTACCTAATGGATTTATTTAATTAATTAATTAAAACATTTCACATTTTAGTGTTAATTATTTTCAGTTAAAGCTTTGCTTATTATACAAGTGATTATACTGTCTCATGTCATAGTAGCGGTCCACAACTGTTTTTCTTGTAAGGACCGGTCAGAAATATTCAGGGACCAGTGGAAGGGGGCGGTGCCTGTGATAACAGTGCAAAATGCATAAAACTCTTAAACTCATAAAACTCAGAACATATCTAGATCACCATCTTACCTTTTATTGTTTTGAAAATGTTATATTCACTGAAAACAACATATGAGCGTTTTATACATTTCACTTTCATTTTTGACTCTCTGAGTCCCTCCTTCCTTTTTCCAGTTTTCTTTCAGGCTTTTGTATATTTATGAAGGGTTGTCATGCGTGAGCATGGATGATGTAGGCTTGTGGGCTGAGTCTTACAGTTAATCGTAAGAAGGGTTCAAATTCTGCATGGATGACATCTAAACCCTCTTCTGTCAGGTTTTTGATGAGAGAATAATGTTATAACTTTGTAGAAAGCTCCAAAGATTTTGCATAATAAACCCTCTTTTACCATTGTTTGAAAAAAATGATCTTAATGCTCATGTTTGCGGTTTACCAGGTTAATTTGCACTATATTAAAAAAAAACAAAAACCTGACAGATATGGTGGAAGACAATTAAAAAGAGAAGTAAAATTCCTTTTAAAGAGATATAATATTTTTCTCGGGGGCTCAGTATCACATTGCCTGCAGCCCGGTTTTGGGCCCCGGTCCGGTGGTTGTGGAACCCCTGATGTAAACTATACTGGTGACAAATTGAAAAAAAATCTTGTCCCATACAACATGCTTTTCAGGGACTGACCACTTCTTGCCA
>KN484972.1:983-19363 GCA_000787095.1 Periophthalmodon schlosseri
AGACTGAAAACTGCTTTTAATACATGCAAGAAGACCTTTTAGATTTGGTTAAGGTTCCCCTTTTTGGTAAATAGAGTAACATGCTGTGTAAAGTGTGTGTGAAAGAGAAAAAAATAACTAATATAAATATATGCCTGTATTACTCTACCATTAAGTTTTTTGAGTTTTTTGGTATTTTTTTGCATCTTTGACAGGTGCTGTGTCTGTTCCATAGACTGTATATATAAATGGACGTAGCTAACCTGTTAGCCGCCGCGTTCCAAACAGGAAGTGATTATAGGCGCGTTTCCGGCTCCATCGGCTCTGGCTCTGATTCACCTTACATTAGAAAACTGTGGCCCCTCCCCCTGTAGCTGCTGCTGTCAGACTCGTCATTTTGGTCTTAAATGTTCGTATTAACCCGCTCTACGTGATCCTGGGGTTTTTATTTCACTATCGTGTCCGTAAATCAAGATATGAACATTAATAACAGACAAATCAGGCGCCTTCTTTCCCCGAGGTCGTCTCCAACTTGGCTCCAAATTTGCCCTGGATGAGCTTCATTTGACTGGAGCCGAACGCCGTGGGTGACGTCGCACTCACTTAGTCCACTTCTTTATACAGTCTGCTCTGAGAACTTCTGTATTTTTCAGCTTGATAAATGAACACTGCGTAAAGATCATCTGAGGACAGAGACCAGACTTAAGACTGCAAACAAACTTGTACATTAACTCCACGTTTCTCGTCTTGTCCATCAGCCAGTGCTTAAGTGAGCTGCCCTTGGAAAACATTTCTTAACTTTGTACAGATCAACGTGGCTCTTCGTCTGCATCTGCACTATATGCTACAATTAGAAGGGTTGATCCTGCGCGCGGTGAAATCCCCGTTCTAAACAGAATCCTCTCCTGGGGCGCGTCGCCTTGGCCACTTTCCATCACAGAGTAAAAAACGTGAGCTCGGGGACCGGCCTCCTGTGCCGCTGCGGATACGGGCAGTAACACTAACACAGGAAACACCGGTGTGTGTTTCAATCAGCAATGCCGAGGGTTAACAAGGGACACAAAGTTCACCACAATATGAAAAGTTTTGGAGCTCATATTTCCCATAGACTTTTCGAAAAATTCAAAAAGCCATCGTGGAGGCTAACCAGCTACGTGCTAACTGACATCCATAAAGCGGTCGTTTTAAGCCCAAAAAGCACATTTAAAACGCAAGATTCAGCAAAATGTTTGAATAACTTTGCGGTTTATAATGTTTCAGAAGCAGATTTTGGATAAAATTGTAGTTCTCTAAAAAAAAAACCTTCATTATCACTGCTGTAATATCCTAAGTGAATACAAAATGTTCAGTTTCAACAGTTTAATTTTGTATTCAAATCTAAGAAACTTATTCAAAATGCTTAATAATGCAGCTCCACCTACATTGAAAACATTTATTAAACTTTGTTCAGAACAAACTCCCCGATCCACTCAGTCTCTGTGAACAAAAATTGCATAATTCCAAAAAAATCCTCAGCCTTTGCTCAGGTCTTTTCTTTTCAAACCATCAGACAGAGAATCAGCTCCAGACTGTCTGAAACTGTCTGTATATTTGAATAATTTTACTAGAAATTTGAAAAAGCACATTTTAGATAATCAAATGTGTCTGGTTCACTTGTGCTGTTCTGTTTCACTGTAAAAACCTGCACATAATGATTTTTTATATGTGTTTGGACTGAAGGAAACATCATCTATTGGACATGGGGACATTTGATTGTGTTTTACTGCTAATGTTAATGTTGAACTCATAGTCTTATAATGTAATTGTAATGAAATGTGTATTTTAATGTGTGTTCACCTGCTCAGGGACCTGCATATGGAAAGCAGCAGTAGCTAAATCTGGTACAAATCATCTTCTCTTTTGTAAGATTAATGCATTTGTACATGGTCCCTGACAAATAAAGAATAAAGAAAGAAAGGCCTAATCGTCTTCATTAAAGCATCAACACATCCAGAATCTTCCTCAGACACAATATGACTTATTAACATCTTTTCAGTGTTGATTTTAGTCGAATACAATGCTACGTTAAAAATGAGGCTACTGTGAACTAGCTCATTATTAACATGGGAAGTTGCTGTTGAAAGTAACATTTAACAGATGATCATTGTACAAAGACGATCACACACTTGACCGTTACGGCTTAAGGCTGCAGCTTCATCAGTCATTCACTTATTCATTCTGGCGTGATATTTGAATTATTGAAGGAGCTGTATGTAAGATCTTGATTTTGTATTTGATAAACACGACCTCTGTGTCCCCAGATACGAGGTAATGGGAGGACGTGATCCCATTTATTTATGCTCATCATCATGATTATTTTGGTGTTGTCTCTTGCCAGTTTTAATGGTCACTACCTAAACCCAGCACCTGCAGCCAGTCATGAGTCAGTGCTAGTGCAGCCTGTGCAGCTCAGTGAGTGAATTCTGGAGGTTCTGAGTTTCCACATGAGGCCTGTCCATAAACTGAGAACGAGAAAAACTTGTATGTGTCCTCTATCTTTTTTTATTTTTATTTTTTTAACAGCTAAGAGCACAGGCTCTACAGTTCCTTTAAAGGGTGTCTAACACAAGATGACATACCCAACTGTGGACAACAGAGGGAGCAATTGGGACATGTATTTTCATTCATGAAAAAATCAGATGGACTCAATGGAATTCATTCAAATGTTTTCTAACTGGACTTTTTAAATAAGATTACGCACATAGTTTTTATACTGATAATGAGATAATAGTTACGAGTGAGTTACTGTTTAGTGGAAGAAGTGAAAACTGGACTTACTGAAACAACTGCTACAGCAACAAGAAGATTACTGCTATTTACTGACCTTTGGCCCACAAATCCTGGTACTATATAATGATATGATATAGGATCCTACTACTCCAACGACTGCCACTTTAGACGGGTTAGAGTGACTGTCACCAGCTGTGATACAACTATAACAATACAGGCCTATTTGAACTGTTATGTAAAGTCAACACATGTTTTTTTTTATTACTCAGGATGTTCATTTAAAATGATAAACTTCGCTTTGAGGTTTTACTGTCAGGCCTGCACATAATGAGATCAGTGTCCCAGGGCGTCTCTGGGGCAGGCTCCTGTCTCGGCATAATGGGAATAAGAGAAAGATAATAAGTAAAATAAGTCTTACACCCACCTGCCACTTCTCTGTTCTTTGTTTTAAAATATTTTCCAAGAGTTGGCACCACGGGTGGTACACAAGCTTCTTCAGGTGGTATTATGGGTGGTATTATGGGTGGTACTATGGGTGGTACTATGGGTGGTACTATGGGTGGTACTATGGGTGGTACTATGGGTGGTACACGCGCAGACACCTCTTCTGTTTATATACATTAAAGTATATTTTATCAGTGTATTGTAGTTTAGCACTAATTTAGACCTGTTAGAGTGTCATACCTGTTATAGACCTGGTGGTTCTCCAAAAGACAAATCCTTGCTATTTCTGTGGCTCATTGTATAATGTGGTCAGTTGGTCCTCCCCATTCACACTATGCAATGTCAAAATATCCAGTATTTCTTTTGTAAACAAATCTAAAAGGGTTTACACAGAAAAGGCCTGAAATGTGAAGTAAGGCTAAACTGTGAGTCATTTTTGACATATTTTTGCTTTAGTAAGAAAAAAAAAGAAATAAATCACCTTGTAATTTGGCCTCTTATGTTTTTGTGATAAAGATAAAAATGTGATAAAGATTAATGTCGGCGTTACCATTCCTCACATGGCCCGGCCAGGCACTGCCTGAAGGTGCAGCGTGGGGACGTCCTCCCGTTGACCCACCGCCTGCTGCAGGAGCCGCAAGGGGCCGGTGCAGCGAGGTCTGGGTGGCAGACCTCCGGCCTTGATGACCGGATCTCTGGACACAAAAACTGGCTCTGGGGACATGGAACGTCACCTCGCTGGGGGGAGGAGCCTGAGCTCGTGCGGGAGCGTTACTGACTAGATATAGTCGGGCTCTCCTCCACGCACAGCTCGGGCTCTGGAACCCAACTCCGGGAGTATGGGGTCCGGGGCCCTTTGCTAAGGGCTGGGTCCTGTGTGACCGGAGCAGGAGCTGTGTTCTCTGCAGTAAGTCAGACCTGTTCCCGGTGCATGTTGGACTCCGCCAGAGCTGCCCTTTGTCACCGGTTCTGTTTATTGTTTTTATGAACAGAATTTCTAACTGCAGTCAGGGGCCGGAGGGGGTCCGGTTTGGGGACCACAGGATCTCATCTCTGCTGTTTGATGTTGTCCTGATGGCCTGAAGAGGCTGGGATGAGAATCAGCTCCTCCAAATCCGAGGCCATGGTTATCCACCGGAAAAAAGGTGGCTCGCCCTCTTCGGGTGGGTGGTGAGTCCAAGTATCTCGGGTCTTGTTCACGAGTGAGGGAAGGATGGAGCGTGAGATTGACAGGTGGTTCGGTGCAGCGTCCGCAGTGATGAGGTCGCTGTATCGGGCCGATGTGGTAAAGAAGGAGCTGAGTCGAAAGGCAAAGCTCTCGATTCACTGGTAAATCTCTGTTCCTATCCTCACCTATGGTTCTGGTTTAGCTCTGGTTTAGTCCTGGTTTAGTTCTGATTTAGTCCTGGTTTAGATCTCTGTTCTCACCCTCACCTATGGTCATGAGCTTTGGGTAATGACCTAAAGAACAAGACTGCTGATATAAGCAGACAAAATGAGTCTCCTCCGGAGGGGGGCTGGGCGCTCCCTTAGAGATAGGGTGAGGAGCTCAGTCAAATGGGAGGAGCTTGGAGTAGAGCTGCTGCTCCTCCACATCGAGAGGAGCAGCTGAGGTAACTCAGGCATCTGTTCCGGATGCTTCCTGGATGCCTCCCCGGGGAGGTGTTCCAGGCATGTCCTCCGGAGAAGACCCAGGACACGCTGGAGGGACTGTGTCTCTCAGCTGGCCTGGGAGCGTCTTGGGGTCCCCCCAGAGGAGGAAGTGTTTGGGGTGAGGGAAGTCTGGGAGTCTCTACTTAGACTGCTGCCCCCGTGACCTGGTCCTGGATAAGAAGAAGATGGATGGATTAATGTAACTACAAACTGAATGTGAAATGTTATGTAATTTCACATCGCTCATGACAACACCACAGTCTCCATCTCATGTTCTTTATTTCAGTTGCCGTCCTTCCTCACAAATACATAAATCGGTTGTACTGGGCCAATATCTGCTACACAATCACATCATTTAAAGCCATTCATTAATCTGCAGCTGCTGCCATGGCGACAGAGCCTGAGTGGTACAAACAGACTGGTGACCTGAATGGGGCCTGGCCGCGGTGTGGGACAGTTGTGGAGACTGTTTCCAGGCAGCGGAGCTCAGGTGGTACGATAAACCTCACGGGACTATGGCACTGGTAGGTTGTGGAGTTTACTTCTTATGATAAACATTTTGGGATTTGTATAACTTGTGAACTATTGAATGTTTAGTTTACTTTTTACATAACAGCACTTTTATGAGCGCAGCCCTTTGAACTTTTGAAGGGATAAATAATGAAGCTCTTTTCTTTTAGACTATGACACAACATCAGGCGTATCAGCCTCTGCTTCCTGCTGGAAACAAGTATCTGCAACAAAAATGGGACAGAGCCTCCTATGATTTACACAGACACAATGTTTGTAAAGTAATAAAACTAAACCCAGCGGCTTTTATACCTTTGACAACGATGTGACATTTGGTGTGTTTTTTCAAAGGTTAAAACAGCCAAACCAACAATTAATATGACTAAACCAGAAACCTACGGTCACCTGGGTTTAAAATTCAAGAAACTAAAGGTGAGAGTCAAAATATAAACATTTTTATTTCTAGCTGACATTTTAAACCAGTGCATTTTACAGATATGTGAATGTTGTTTGTCATTTTTCATTCAGATTGACCAAGACAGAAATATAAAAATTGAACGAGAAAACAATTTACTTTTAGAAAAAATTACACACATTATGCAAACAACTGGAGCAGTGGATAACCTTAATAACTATGAAAAGAAGAGGTCAGCAGAGATTTGAAAAAAAAGCAGTCGCTATTCATATTCGAAAAATCAGTGGCTTTGTGTGGTGTGTCCTTAGCCTTAATATGCAGCAGCGGCAGACGGAGTTACTACGCATTTCCCATGAGAATCAACTGATGCTGCAGCGTCTACATCAGTGTAAGTCTCATTACAATGGAAAGAGCTGGCACCAAGACTGGATCAGAACTATGAGCCTGATGGACAACATTGCACGGTTCCCCAGAAGAAGAACAAATACGATTAAGGTTTCCTATTGTCGTTTTTATATCTCCATTTAATTGTATATTTATATGGCGTACAATTCAAAAAATACAATTAATTTTCTTTTTCAGGGTCAGGAAAAAAAACATAGAGATCTGGGCAAAGGAAAAAAACAAGGAGGAGGTGACAAATCAAGTGACAGTTGCACAAATAAAAAAGAGTTGAAGGATGAGGGAAATCAGAATGAAACCAACACAGACGAGGGAACAAAACAAGAGAATCCTGCACAAAATGCCACAGAGCCTGAGAGTCGATCTGAACAAGAGTGAACAGAGATCATGATACGCACTGGGCTTAAATTAAAATAAAATATATTTGTTTCTCAATGAATCCATGTTTTGACAATACAAGATACTACAGTGAGTCCACAATAACATGATGAGACAGTATGTAGACAGAAATAAATACATCCTGTATTCACTGCACTTTTTAATGTAACCTATAAAGGTGTAAATCACTACTAGATCATTCTCCAGAGGGACAGTCCTCATAGATATTGTGAGATGTATTTTTTTTGTTTTTAAAAAGGGTGACGTCAAATGATGATGTCAAATGTATTTACACAATAACACAACTAGAACTTAGTTAATTAGATAATAATTGGTTCATTTTTATCCGGGGATGTGTATGTCTATTTTAGAATTGAGTTTTTCTTGTAGAATACACAGATAAGTCACTGTCACGCTTCCCTCCTTGAAATAAACCAGAAAAAGCGGAACTACTTGTACAATATTTTGTTTCCCCAGGACACCATTAATCGACGCACGCGCTGCAGAAATTAGCCGCGTATTTGAACGCTGCTAGCAAGCTAGCTTCTGTTGTAGAGTAGTTTGACTTTTTTGTTAATTTAGAAGAATGATATTCTTTTATTGAGACTGGGTTTTTTCCCCAAACAAACAAAATGAACCTCGACAGGCTTCGGAAGCGCGTGCGGCAGTACATCGATCAGGTAACAGCGCTTTTCTGTAGCCACTTAGCAAAAATATAGCCTTAAATCAGTTATACAGAGTTTAGGTTTTGCTTATTCAATGGGACTTAAACGTGTTTTATTTTATATTAATATGATTTTTCCTGCCGGTTTGCAGCAGCAGTATCAGAGCGCGCTGTTCTGGGCGGATAAGATCGCATCTTTATCCCACGGTAAGTCCTCAACCGAGACTAATGGAATATAATGTAAGTCCTCAACGGAGACAAAGCTTCTCTGGATCATTGTTAATCGTGACGTATTTAATATAAACTAGTTTGAGAAGGAAATCTCCACGTGTGACCCATCACCACCTGTTTTTGTCAGTGTAAATGGGACATTACTTGACCATTACTTGACCATTACTTGACCATTACTTGACCATTACTTGACCATTACTTGACCATTACATCCTTTGCTGTTTGACAGAGGATCCTCAGGACATCTACTGGCTCGCGCAGTGTCTGTATTTGACCTCCCAGTACCACAGAGCCTCCCACGCCATACGATCTCGTAAACTAGACAAGGTGATGCCATTAAAGCCTGTAAGACATATTTTGTGACTTTTCTCTTTCAACAACTGAGTGTTATTTGTACAGATGTTTGGAGCATGTCAGTATCTTGCTGCTCGATGCCACGTAAGTGATTAAAACAACATCACAAAATTAGACCGGTCATGTGGGTGTTGAGTCACTTGTGTAACTTACTGCCTTTGCTTTTGTCAGTATGCTGCAAAAGAGTTCCAGCAGGCCTTGGATATTTTGGACGTCGAGGAGCCGATCAGCAAGAAGCTGCTGGAAAAGAGCGGGAAGGGGGAAACTGTGACACCGGACTGGGGCATGTCCCCTGCTGCTGTAAGTGCACACATTTAAATCTACTGTTCTGTTATTGCTCTGGTACGACCGTATTGATGATCCTGTTGACAGAGCAGTTACAGAAACCGTTAATCAATTTTTAAAAAATGTTTACGCCTTAATAACAGTGGTTCTTGTATATAATTAATTATTGTATAATTAGGAGCGTAATAAGAATTCAGTCATTACATTTAATCTAAGAAAATACAAAAACACCAGCATCTGAAAACCTATAGAGCACTGAGAGAAAATAAATGTGAAATGAAACAGCAGCCTCCTAAATTACACAACAAGTCTATAATTTATTAAGAACTTTTGATAATGATTTATGATTATTAATCAAGACAACATATACGATGTAATGTACACACAATGTTTAACAGGCAACAAGTAGTTACAGAAATTACATTTACATTTTTTGCACCAACATGTTTTTAAAAACACTGTCTAAATTTCAATTGTAATTCTGGTCAGATTAATAGCTCCATCTGCCTCCTGCGGGGTAAAATCTATGACGCCATGGACAACCGTCCTCTGGCCACCTCCAGTTACAAAGAGGCCTTGAAACTGGACGTGTACTGCTTTGAAGCTTTTGACCTTCTCACTGCGCACCACATGCTGACTGCTCAGGAAGGTAAGATCATCTGAGAAAGATGCAGTGGGATTTTAGTTTTAACAATACAGATTTTGGTGTGTAATTTTGCTATGTTCTTTGCTATTTCTTGTAGAAAAAGATTTCCTGGATTCCCTCCCTTTGAATGAACAGTGCACCGAGGAGGAGGAGGAGCTGTTACATTTTCTTTTTGAACATAAATTAAAAAAGGTACACACTTTTTCTAAATGTTTTTACTGTGGTAGAGCTGCAGTTTTCTGACCACCTGTCTGTCTTTGCAGTATAATAAACCCAGTGAGTTGGTTGTCCCGGAAATGGTCAATGGTCTTCAGGACAATTTAGACGTTGTTGTGTCTCTCGCTGAGAGACATTATTACAACTGTGATTTCAAGACATGTTTCAAGCTCACGTCAATGTAAGCAGTTTAAGTTGTGTAGTATAATTATTATTTTTGTGGTATTTAACATGGTTAAATCTCATAGAAGTCGATTTTACATAATATGTCTCTTATTATTTATTTATGCAAATACTGCTTTCCTCTGTTTCAGGGTAATGGTTAAGGATCCATTTCATGCTAACTGTTTACCCGTTCACATTGGAACCTTAGTTGAGCTTGGAAAATCTAATGGTAAAATCTTGAATCATCTGATTATAAATGTAACCGTTAACCGTGCTAAGCTTGTTTTCATTTTTCAGAGTTGTTTTATCTTTCTCATAAACTCGTGGACCTGTATCCCAATAACCCTGTGAGTTTTTCATATTTCTGAATCGATATCATATGGTCACTACATTAAAGTCTTTCATTTCTACAGGTTTCATGGTTTGCAGTTGGCTGCTATTATCTTATGGTTGGCCATAAAAATGAACATGCTCGGCGCTATCTTAGGTACGTGCATAAATGTTTTATGTTGTGTGGGTTTAGATCATTGCTGTAATCCATGTGCTGTTTTTCTAGCAAAGCTACCACACTTGAACGGACCTACGGTCCTGCCTGGATCGCGTACGGTCATTCGTTTGCAGTAGAAAGCGAACACGATCAAGCCATGGCGGCTTACTTCACTGCTGCCCAACTAATGAAAGGGTCGGTGCACGTTCAGTGAAGTCTTTTGTTATTATTAGGTTTTCTGTGTATAATATGTTTATTATAACACAGGTGCCACCTGCCCATGCTGTACATAGGCTTGGAGTATGGTCTGACAAACAACTCTAAACTCGCCGAGCGCTTCTTCAGCCAGGCTCTCGGGATCGCTCCAGAGGATCCGTTTGTCATTCATGAGGTGGCGGTGGTCGCCTTTCAGAATGGAGAGTAAGTCGGGCCATGTTTAGACTCTCTGAACACTTAGGTTTTTTAATTTACTGAATCATCTTGTCCTAGATGCCTTTTTTTTACTGTGTTCACTCGTTTCTTGTTTCAGTTGGAAAACAGCAGAAAGGTTATTTCTTGATGCAATGGAAAAAATCAAAGCCATTGGCAATGAAGTGAGTGAAATGTGTATTTATAATAGTAATAATCTATATATTTTGGTGCTATATTAATTTAATAATTGTGTGTTTATCTTCTATATTGTACAAGGTAACTGTTGATAAATGGGAACCTTTGCTCAACAACTTGGGTCATGTTTGCCGAAAACTCAAGTAAGTCCTGTTTATTAAAATGGAAGTGTTGATTTAAAACGAGTTTTGTTGCCAAATAACTGCCAAAAGAAATGAAGAGCGATCGCTTTGGTTTTTGTAAGGTATATTTATATATTGTACCACTTTATATGTATGTGCTTTCAAAGGTCTACTGTACAAATATGCAAAAAGAAATTATTAAATTATCATACCCTGATTAGTCTCCACTCAAATGACATAAGGATCATAAAAATAGTGTTAAGTGGCTGTTATGCAAGCGAGGAAAACGTTCTGTGTTTCATGAGCGATGCATATCTAATGAAGGACCAGAGACACAATAGATCCTTGTCCCCTGGTCCATCTAAACACTTCACTGTCAGATAATGGCCACAGATTTATTTAATCCAGTGTAAAATGGGACCTTCTATGGACTAGTTCTGCAGTTTGTAAACAGTATTTTTAGGTTTTAGACGTTTGTGAAGCCAGCGTGACACTTTGGCACATTATGTTTCCACCTTTTTAGAATTTCCAAAAATAAATAAATCCACAGAGCGTAATCTGGGTGTAATGAAGAGCTCTTTACTGATTACGCACATGTTTAAGGACATACGAAAACACAAAAAGAGGATTAGAAAAAAGGCAGACGGAAGGTCAAAACGCTGTTCAGCTCCACGTGCTGCATCTGAACAGGGCTTAAATTAGGGAACCGTGAACCTCAAAACAATAGAATAAAAATAAACAAAACATTACAAAACGAAATGCTTAATCCAAACATGATGATGATTAATCTGAAGAAAAGGTAAACTGGTAACATCATGTAGTGAGTAAATAAACACCAAGTCACCAAAATAACCACAGATCGTTTACTTTTAAGCCAATAACAATAGGAATAGTAATAATGATCTGAATAATTAAAGATGTAAACAAAATGACAAAACTTCTATGGCTCCAACAGTTTTTCTTGTTTGTCTGATGGGGGGGAACACAGCAGACTTGTACAGACTTTGTAATCTGATGCTTGTATCGCAGCGTGTTGCCCGGGATCGTTTACAAACACCAGTCCCCGGGAGAGTTTTTGGTTAATCACTTCTCATAAAATGCTGTTACGTTCTATTTAAAGCGATAATAAGTACAGGTGATAAACTGAGACTACTGTCACTGGACTTTTTAACCAGATAATATCACTTTACTTTGTGTCTGAAGGAAGTACGACCACGCTCTGGAGTACCACCGACAGGCCCTTGTGCTAATACCACAGCACGCGTCCACATACGCAGCCATCGGGTACGTGCACAGCCTGATGGGAGACTTTGAGAGCGCCATAGACTATTTCCACACGGTACGATCCTTCTGCTTTCACGCACTAGTTTATACTGGAAAAGTTCTGTATTAATTATTATTCATTGTATAGAAATATGTGACAAAGGGGATTTATTTACTTTGTTTTTTATAGGCCCTCGGACTGAAAAGGGATGACACTTTTTCTGTAACGATGCTCGCCCACTGTATTGAGATGTACATTGGGGACACAGACGCTTATGTCGGTACGTTACACCGTAAAAGACTCGTCTTCACACCGGTCCTCTTCTGCCATAATAATAATGATGATAATAATGTCTCTTGTGTGTAGCCACAGACATTGATGACAAAGTAAAAGGCAGCCTCAACACTCCTGCTCTGATGAAGATGCTGTCCACCTCTGAACTCGGGGAGATGGCGGCTACACCGAGGCTGGAAGAGGCAGAAGACACAAGCACCATGTCCTTAGAGACGCCGGTGTCCAGTCAGGACAAGGTGACGCTGGAGACGCCTCTGAGACTGTCCCTGACCCTGGAGTGTGACATGTACGAGAGTGACATGATGTTAGACACTCTGTCAGACACCAGCACGTGATCATCAAACACCTGAGCTCGAGGACTGTGAAACCAAAACTCTGGCACCGGTCCTGCCTAAGGATTCTTTACTCCCCTCATGTGCATGAACAAATGTGATTTTCGAGTGCAAATGAAATGCCGTTGGCAGTGTGGTTTCACCACACTTATTATCTTAATAAGACGAACTTGCAAAATGCACTTTAGAAAAAGGGGAATTAACTAATGTGCCTTGGTTAAAGGGTTTATAACGGTGCTTTCCATCAAACACTGGGTTAGACCTGAAGGCAAGAGTTCAGATCTTATGACGCTGGACTTTCCCTGTGGATTTATAAATAAAGAGCCGTTTTGAGCCGTCTTGTTGCTATTAATAGTTTTCAAATAAATCATGACCTACTAATTGTGTTTATTACCTTTTAATGCTCAAACCACTCCACGTGTTCATCTGTGTTTACTGCCATAGTTGAACTTAATCCATTATTGCGTGTTTTTAGTCTTGTGTTTTTAATACGTTTTATTAAATATAAATGGTATAATTTCCCATGAATTGTAATTGAGGTGTTTTGTGTTGGTGTGAAATGCCACATTTATCCACCTGAGCTGTGGAGCGGTGGAGGTGGGAGCTGACAGCCTCCTTTAATGTCATCAGGTTAAAGGGGAGGGCTGGCGGCTGAGGGAGATCAAAAACATCTTCATGGTCTTCAGGAAAACTGCTTCTGTGGCCTTTTATTTCCCTTGTCTTTAATTTCAAATGGAAATCTTCTGGAGCGCTTCGGTGAGCGATGGGCTGCACTCCGTCTAAGTCGGTTGTGGTTTATGGGCAGGAGCGCGTGTTGCGGGAGCAGGACACTTGCTCCACGTTTGTCCCCAGCCTCGTGAGCTCCGCGTCCACGCCAGACAGACCCTCACCTCGGCTGTTCGCGGACACGAGCAGCGGCAAACAAACTTTCCTCAGCGGTAAGTCTGAAACTGAACCGGGCTTTTGCCTCATGGTTTTTACATATTTGACTGGTTTGATTTGTGATTTCAGACAAAACTATTTTATTACAAAGGCAGGATTACATGTAGGTTATATATTTATTCATCTTTTTCCTAGTTCCTACCAGAGATGTCCATGCGCGGCCCCTGAGCTCATCCAGCCCGGAGCCGTGGAGTTCAGCCGGAGCCAGCAGCGCAGGACCGAGCAGCCCGGCTCTGCGCAGTGGGGATCGGCCCCGCAGCCCCGGTCCTCTCGTGCGAAGTGACACCGAAGAATAAAGGACTGGCCAGATCTCACGTCTGAAACAAAAAAAAAAACCAAAACACTGAGGCCACGTGGCGCAAAGCCGAGTCATCACGAATAAACGCGTAATATTTGTGAACTGATCATTTCCACATGTTGGACCTATATTTATTTGTTGAGTTGTCTATAATAAACCCACACGGCAAAGGGAAACCACTTTGACGCTGACGCCAGCCTGCCTCACTGCCCAACTCTCGCGAGAGCGCTGCGTTAACGCGGTGAAGAGGGAGATGGAGAGAAATGAGGTCTGAAAAAGACCAAATGCCCGTGGCCAAGGAGAAGACCACCGTGGAGATCCAGTTCCGAGACATCCCGAGCGAGCAGGACAACGCGAGCGCGAACGCCAAGCACAAAGAAGAGAAGAAAGAGGTGTTCACCAAGGTGCGTATTAGCTGCGTATTAGCTGCGTATTAGCTGCGTGTCGCTTTGTTTTCGCGGTGCGTCATGGGAGACGCGGGGGCTGTTCAGCACCTCGGACAGCGACAGCGCTAAACAAACCCGAAACGGACAGAATTCGACATTATATTGCAAAATGGGGAAAACGTCAGCAGTAAAAACGCAAGGGACTCGCACTTTTATGACAGAGATGTTTGTGTTTGCGTTTCGCAGGTGGTGATTCGCAGGCTTCCCCCGAGCATCTCAAAGGATCAACTTGAAGAACAGCTCAGTCCACTTCCCTCGTTTGATTATTTTGAATTCTTTCCAGCAGATCAAAGGTAATTATAACTACATAGATCCATATTTATGCTGTTAAAACGTAAGTGACGCGGCTCATTCTCTGCCTGCACAGCCTCTACCCACATCTGTTCTCCAGGGCCTATATTAATTTTAAAAACCCTGAAGACATCCTGCACTTCAGAGACAGGTTTGACGGATATGTCTTCATTGATAACAAGGGTACGTAGCAGATGTTTGCGCACGACTGTGGAAATACGACATGTTTGAACGTGCAGTATTGTGTTGTTCTTGTTTTAGGCCTTGAGTATCCGGCGGTGGTGGAATTCGCTCCCTTCCAAAAGATCTCGAAGAAGAAGCTCAAGAAAAAGGACGCTAAAGCTGGAAGCATCGAAGAAGGTAAACGCAGAGCAAAAGATGCAGTTGCAGGTGGCTCAGCCGGTAGAGCGTTTGTCCACTGAGCTGAAGGTTTGCGGTTTGAATCCCGCTCTCGACGTAAACATAAACATCGTCGGTTGAGCGGACAGATCCGCTGACCCACAGGTCGACGGTGCGATTCCAGCTCCGGCAGATGAACGCTGTCGTTGGGTGTCTGCGTACACTGGTGTATGGATGCGTGAATGAATGAATTTTATTTTGGTTGTTTACATTTTTTTGAAAAAGACAAAACAAAACGTAAGCGTAAGACCCTCCTGACCAACACATAACAACAAAATACAGCCACATAACAAAATCCATTTACTTTAATCGATATCTTAAACACAGACGCCGTGACTCATATAAACCTACAGCAGTGTAAATGTATGAATTAATTAATGTTTTTAAGTGTTTTTGAATTCAGACAGAGTTTTAATTAACTTTAATTCATCACTGAGATCATTCCAAAGTCTTATTCCTAAAACAGACACATCTTTTTTCTTATTTTACTCGATTCAAACCGAAGCAAACGTCTTAAGTTATAGCGACTGCTTCTTAATTTAACCTCCTGAGACCTGTCGTCCTCATCTGTGGACGACACATTTTGGGTCGTCTAGGCCACAATACAACTTTTTTCTCTCCAAGGTCCTGGTGTCACATCTGAGGTCATTAAACTGCCACTTAGTGACGACAGAAGAGTTTAACACATTATAGTTTAGATTCAAGATGGACTTTGTTAAAGGCTCATGTCTTCACCTGTTTGAAGCTCTTCACATGAGACACATTGTTCCAAGAGGCACAATTCTTGTTTCTCATTTTGTTTTTACTCAGGAACAATGTTGCTGTGATCAGGCACTTAACAAATAGTTTTTGCAAATCATTATTTAAATGTGACTTTATTGTTTCTATCAAAATGATTAAAACGTAGAACGAATGTCCTCATATGTGGACATCATTTTTCTCATAATGTAAAAAGATAATTCTTTGTTTTTACACTCATCAGCTCCAGTCAGACCAAAGAACAAAGAGAAAGAATTAATAAAGCCATGAAGAGTTCAGGTCTCAGGAGGTTAAAGAAGGACTGAAGCCTCCGGGAATATCTTCTTTCAAAACACAAAACAGAATTGTCAAAATTTTCAACTTAACTGTATCCGTAAATTTGAATATATTCGATTTTATAAATAGTTCATTAGTGGGATCACGGAATCCTGCTTTATTAATTATTCTCATTGCCCTTTTCTGCAGTTGAATTATGTGTGTGTGAATGGGTGAGTGGTTCCTGGATGTAAAGCGTTTTGAGGTGGAAAATTTGACCCTTTGCTTGTTCTGTTTGCTTTTTGACAATAATTCTGAGCCATATTTCTTGACAGATCCGGAATATAAGCGATTCTTAGAGAACTACTCCTGCGATGAGGAGAAGTCAATGGCCAACCCTGAGACTCTGTTGGGAGAGATTGAAGCCAAAACGAAGGAGCTCATTGGTGAGGCTAAAAACAATCAAATACCGTTTACCGTGGCGTCGTAATCGTCTTTTTTTCCCGTTTGTCGTTTTGTGCGTTGCAGCCAAACGGACCACGCCCCTCTTAGAGTACATCAAAAACAAGAAAATAGAGAAACAGAGAATAAGAGAGGAGAAGAGAGAGGAGAGACGGAGACGTGAGCTGGAGAAAAAACGCCAAAGAGAGGAAGAGAAAAGGAAGAGGCGCGAGGAGGAGAGACGCAAACGCAAAGAGGCTGAGAAGCAAAAGAAACTGTCTGAGAAGGACATCAAAATAAAGGTAGAACGAGGGTTGAACGAAATCATAATATACTGAGTTGTTATGACACGCGCTAATCGTGTTTCTTCTTTCTGTTTTCCGTAAGCTTTTAAAGAAGAGCGACAGAGACGATGACGTGGATTCAGATCGAACGAAGGACAAAAGCGACGTGGGAGAGACGGAACGACAGAACAAGTGGGAAAAGAGCGGGAATCAAATGAAGTCGAAGGAATTTAAAGAAAAGTAAGATTTTAAGATGGATTTTTTTTGTGAATGGAAATGTGTTTGGAACTTGTGATCCAAGAAAAGAAGAAGACGAAGAAGAAGAAAAATATGAGATGTTTACGCCAACCAAGCAACGTATGCAATATGCCAACTTTCAGTGCCGGGAAGTTACTCTTATTAGTAATACTTTTGCATTAGGTGGTGTTCAGAATACAATTACTTTACTAAAATACATGGCGGTACTTCATCAGGCAATTTTGGCTTTAAACCGCAAGTATTAAGTAGAAAAAAGCAAAGAAAAAACAGCTCTTGCAGCCTCTAATTCAACTCAGATTGATGCATAACAAACAGTGCAATGAAAATCAAGCTGTTTATAATTCTATCCTGTAATTACGTCACGTTTTTCAACACTAAGATAATGCAACTCTGTGTAAAAGTATTCCAAAGTACTCAGAATGCAGTACTCTGATTGGACCGTGTTAATTCTGATGTAGTTTTCTTGCCATCGCTGCCAATTTTGCAGAACTTATTACATTTGTCTTTATTGGTGTTATTCTCCGGTTTGTCCAGTAGGGGTCAGCCTGAGAGCGACAAAGAGCAGCAGCAGCAGCAGCAGCAGCAGCAGCAGCAGCACAGCCGCAGGCAGAGAGACAAGGACCACAGGGTCAAAGACGAGGAACGAAAACGCCAAAGACACCACTACGAGTTTGACAAGTTCATGCGGCGCAAAGAGGAGACCAAGTGGGGAAAAGGCTACTGCCAGGACAGAGAGGAGAGGAGGAAGAAAGAGGGGCACCACCACAGCTACAGCTACTGCCCCGATAACGGAGACAAGCTCGGCAAAGACGACCGCGACGAGCTGAGTAACAGGAAGGAGCGGCTCCGAAACAAGGTGAGCGAGAAGGTGAGCACGAGGGGGAGCCTGCGGATGCTTCAAGAGTTTAACGCCACGCCGCCGGTCAGAAGTTTGGACACGGCCTCCCGCTCAGTGTTTTTTTGTTATTTTTTTTTTACTACTTTCTACATTTTATACACAAACACAAGACATCAAATATATGAAGTAAAATATATGGAATTATGTAGTAAAGAATAAAAGGTAAATAACTCTACTAAATATTTTTTCGACAAAGCAAAAAGTGGCTTTTTTGAGGATCTGAGTATAAAGTATTAAGTATTAAAGTATTTATCACAAACATATATAGACGCAGACGAGTTATTCAGTGTTTTTTCTCTGCTACATAATTCCATATATCTTGCTTCATATATTCGATGTCTTCTGTGTGGATATAAAATTTAGAAAGTAGTAAAAATAAAAAAAAAAAACACATTGAATGAGGGCGTGTCCAAACTTCTGACAGGTGTTTAAAAAGATGTTTCGTCAATTCAAATTATATTTAAAGTTTTGACTGCACAAAGACGGAGAAGATCCTCTACAAACAGAACTTTGGCCTCTTAAAGTGCCAAACTTTTACTGATTAACTATTTTAGAACAAGCTGTTTTACTTCTTGGTTAAGGGGTTTTCAGACTGTGGTAATTCCACACCACAGACTGGACAGAGAAGTGGACTGAGCGCGACGTCGCCCACAGCGTTCGGCTCCGGTCGCGTGAAGCTCGTCGAGGCCGGAGCGGTTACGGGGGGGCGATTTGGAGCCGAGTGTCATAGCAACCAAAGAGCCAATCCGGAGCGAGGCTGTTGAAGGTAACGCCCCTTCCCGATTAGCAATGCTGTCGATCAAACCTACTGGGGAAAGAAGGCGCCTGATTTGTCTGTTATTAATGTTCATATCTTGATTTAAAAACACAATAAAGAAATAAAAAACCCCAGA
>JACM01061536.1:0-55087 GCA_000787095.1 Periophthalmodon schlosseri
CATGGAGAGTTTGATAACCTTGGACAGTTTGCAGCGGTCTAAACTTAACACATTCCTAACATCCTTATTTCTCCAGGGCAGAGTTTTGCCGTCACGGTAATGCTAACAACAACTAACACGCCATCAGCACACCAACGTTAGCCTACTTCCTGGTTCATGGATGCAGCAGCCTCATTTTGACCTTTAGAGCTGTTTTTACAACATACACTTCAGTCAGTAGTTTACACACTTTGTCACTTAATGGGTTTCTTTAGTATTACATTATATTTACTCACTGAAGGCATCAAAACTATGGAAGAACTCATATATAAGAATGTAGTCAACAGAAAAGTCTGAAATAACTCAAACTATGTTGTATATTTTAGATTCTTCAAAATAGCCTCTTGGAGTTCTACTAATGAACTCTGACAAGACACATTTGTGAAGTGAAAACCATTTCAGGAGACTTCATCATGAAGCTCACTGAGAGAAGGACAAGGGTTTGCGGTGCTGTGATGCAAAGGGTGCTTATTTTGAGGAATCTGATTTTTTTTCTTTCTTTTTTTCTACATTACATTCACATTGCTTCATATCTGCAAAATGTAACTTAACTTATGTAACTTAACAAAATGTAAAGTAGTAAAAATAAAGAAAAAAAAACAGTGAATACGAAGGCGTGTCCAAACTTTTGACTGGTTGTGTATCAGTACTGGGAAAACTAATTTTACTTTACGGCATGTAAAATCAGGTACAACCCAATGAACAAAGGTGAAAGTAGAAGTAACCACTGAGTGAAATAAAACTTTAAACATGTTGAGTGTCACCTGCTTCACTGTCCTCATTAAAAGGTAACAGAGAGCTAACATGTCGGCTCTGACTGCACCAGGAGCTGTTATTCATGCATCACCTTTGCCTCCATCTCTTCAACACCGCAGTGAGGTGCCCTGACATGAGTGTCCTTTTGTTCAGCCTCTGGAGAAGTAGATAAATAACACTACAGTACAACGTGGAGTGCAGGTGCTGATATGTACCTAGTGTGTAGTGTTGGAGTATATGGCCCAATCCCAATTCTCTCTTGCACCCCTGTCCCTTCCCCTACCCCTTTAAACGAGAGCTAAGGGAAGAGCTGACAAACACAGCACTTGGAAATGGGACAGACCTCATTTTGTCTCTGCTTATTTTTCCATTTATAACAAGCCAAGAGATGTGTGGTGCTATTTATGAGTATGTCAAATTAATTAGACTTTTATGATCATCACAATAATAGCCTAATATTAGACCTTAGGCGATATTATCATATGATATAGGCCTATATATTACAGGGACTGCATTTAGGTAAAACTATTTATTAATAATAATTATATAATCTGTTATAATCCAGTAATATGACGTTTGGCGAGCTCAATGAGCCACACTCTAATGAGGCTACTGTATAGATTAGTAATGATGCTGGTGAACGTGACAGACTGAAGCTGCAGTTAGAGGCTGCTTTTATTTCACTGAATAGGCCAATTAACAAGACAGAAGACTGCACTGTGGACTGTTATCATTCTATAGCGTACTTTTCCATCTCTGCTCCTCTGTGTGTGCGTCTGTCTGCGCCGCCGCTGACCAGTGTTTGGCAGTAACTAGTTTCAAAGTAATGGATTACGGTAATCAGATGTGACTTGTTACAACTGGAAATTGAGTAATTAGATTACAGTTACCTGCCCTAGTAACTTTTAGTTGTGTTTTCCATGCCAAAAATGTGTAACTCCATGAAAAACGTTTGGACATCCTGCTTTATAACACGTGGGAAAGAGCACCTGCCCTTTAGTCGCTTAAAGATACTAAGAGCACATGAATCATGATACAGTCCTGCTAGTCTAGCACCAAACACATGAGGAATGTCATAACAAATAATTGGCTCCTTAGAAGCCCATACTCAGGTCATGGCTCCCTGCGGAGAGGCAAATCTGACTCTGAGCCCGGGTCACGAGCCTCAAGGTGAGGAGACTGTGGAATTGAGGGAGGGAAACAGAACAGAGGACATGTTTAACAGAATCAGAGCACATGTTAAACTTCTATAGGCCAATGTGGCACCACTCTCTGCTGATTTAGTCCATACACAATGAACAACAAAAAAGAAGCTTAAACAAAGCATAAATAAGAACAATTTGTGAAAAGTGTGCTGGATACATGTATACTGACTTCTTGTGTTTATTAATGTGCTCAAAATAAATAAAAATGATGATGATGGATGATGATGACAATGTAGAGTTCAACTGCAAAGACACATATCTCCGTTTTGAAAAAATTGTCAAAAATTACCATCTAGATATTCTCAATGAAGATAGTCTGTGTGGACTTTATCAAGGAGGGATGGAATCATATTTTAACAGTTCAGTTCACAGTAAGAACATGTGTACTGTCTCATCAGATTGTTTTACTATGACTGAAAAGTAAATTAGACAACAACTGGAACAAATATGAATAGTGATGTATCTATATTCCACTCCCCGATCTCAACACTGCACCAAATTAAGTAACACAATATGTCAGCATTTTGTGGCTCCCCTTGTGATGCCTCGAGGCCGTGTACCATTGTTTTCCCATTTATTTGAGCCAATTTTGCCTTGCCCCACTACAGATATACTGTATACGCAGCACTTGAGGTCAAAATAAGTCCACAAAACTCCGCTCTATTGTGTTAGAGTTGTGGAAAGTGCTTATAGGCTCATCACGGTGAAAAATTAGGACGATCGGAGTGCGTAAGTTAAGTAAGAAACAACTCTGAACCACTGCAAACCGTTTAAAATGAACTGGTTCTGTTTTTTGTTTTTGATTTTTTTTTTTTTAAGACAGTAAAATCAGGTTTAGAGCCTTTTAACATGGAAGATATTTGAGAACACAGGTACACTCCCCATGTGCACCCTCCTGTAGAATATAAGCGTAGATGTTGCAGTATTGCGCTGTGTCCAGGGCGGCACACAGAGCTGTCAGTGCGCTCAAAGGTGAGGCTTGTAACCCGTCCCATCAGCTGACACTCTATAATTGAAGACTCCACCTGCAGTGTAAAAGATCTGTCAGGATTTATTGATTTTAGCGCAACTCTGTAAAAAAACCCACAGACATTACATCGGAGCAGAAATGGCGTCTCTTACTGTCCCTCTGACTGGAACTAGCCGGCTACCGATACGCACAGAGCCTATTGATGTGCCATATTGAGCAAGAATATGTGTGTAATTACTTGTAAAGAAAGAAAAATCTCAAAATGGTAGAGGGAGTTTGTTGACTGTAGAGTAAACCAGTTGTGACAGTGTTTGTATCTGAATCTGGCTTGGACCAATCAGAATGTCTTTACTCTTTTAATTGGTTTAATTGGTGTTTTTATTGTCTTTTTTGAATGCCAATAGTGCTAATAGTAATTTTACCTACCAAGTACACTCTAAAAAAATTTGCCACCAGGTTTTTTTAAAAAAAAGACTTCTAAAAAAGGCTAACATCCGTACTTTATGTGTTTTAGATTAGGGGCTATACAACCGTTTGCTGTACACTAATCCAGAAGTTAGTGGTTCATTCCCCAAAGCTGCTTATGCTCCATCTGTCCTCAGGCAAAAGACAGTCAACCTTGCCGTCTCTGTGTGAAATATCATGGTATATGATTGACCTATAAGTTGGCCCAGTGGCATCAGTTTAATTCCATACACTCAAAGCAATAACAGCTCCAGGGAGATGTTGTCATCTATATGTTCTGCCTTCCACAAACAAATAAAAAAATAGTGGTATTGGAGCGCTACTCTGGATCAAAACTTACAAAAGCAGGTGCTTATCAGACCAGTGGGCTTGGATTTTTTTGTTGACCAAAAAAATCTAAGGCCACGAATATACAGTTGAATTGAAGTAGATGGACACCACGCTTGAACCCACTGCTGTGTATAGGCTGAAGTGTAGTCAACAATACATACTTCCCTTAGGTTACGCTGCACACTTCAGCAAGAAAAAATGTTTCAGGTCAACAGTGATATAAGGTATCACATGTAGAAACCACATAATTATTAAAAAAATGTATTTTATAACCAATTCTTTTAAAAAGTACCATCCAAAAGACAAGATACACCAACATAGTACGTTCAGATTGAAGGTAAGCAAGTGGCACAGTATAGGCTTTAAAGTCCAAATAGTTTATAAAAGCGGGAAGGGGGGTGGGGCTACAGGAAGAGTGAACAGTCCACCTCTTCGTTGACACCAGGTTGGGTCGAAGCCCGCCAAGTGTGGATCCAAAATGTCTCTCTTTGGAGCAGACGTTTTAAACAGTCTCCTTGGGGGTCCTGAGGGATGACCTCAATCACCATGGCCCTAAAAGTTGGGGCTGCTGTGACCAACCGATTGATAATGTTTTGCCATTGGATTGAAGTATGTTGTTAGTTCTAATGGCATATTTATGTTCTGCCAGTCTCTCTCTGAACTTGCGCTCGATGCATCTGACGTAAAAGCAGCCACATTGACATTCAAGCCTGTTCACAGTGTAAGTGCTGTTACAGTTGGCAAAATTCAGACATGTGTAGATTTGTTGGCTAAATACATCTGTGAAGGTGTTGGACATTGCAGCAGTGGTAGCAGTTTCCACATTTATGCATTCCAGTCTTTTTAGACAGCCACATCTGTTTTATTGTCGGGGTGACGTGGCTCTGAACCTTGTGATCTTTTAGTGTTGGTTCCCTCCTATAGGAAAAGATAGGCAAGTCATTAAACGCAGGTTAGAGCATGGGGTCACTCAGCAAGATCCCCCAGTTATTTTTAAGTATGTGTCTAATGTTACATGACAAATGTCCAGATTGCATCGAAAGAAATGTCCTTTGGGGTTGTTGACGCTTTTGCCGTTTGCGGAAAAGGTCCTTGCGGTTTGTTGTTCTGACCTTGGTAAGGGCACTGTCAAGCGTTTTCCCATTGTACGCTCTCATTTTGTGCATATTGTTGGCTTGTGAATCAAAGTCATTAGGGTCATCGCATATTCTCTTTAATCGTTGAAATTGATCGTATGAGATATTTGCAATAAGTGGTTTAGGGTGAAAACTATCTGCATGTGAGATAGTGTTCCTGTCCTTCCTGTTCACCTGGACTGTTGACAGAAATGTTACTTGTTTTACAGTAAAGAGAGATGTATGCAACAGTCCAGTTCACCTGGACTGTTGACAGAAATGTTCATATCTAAACAGCTGTTCGACTCCTTACTGTATTCAAGAGTCAATTTGAGATTTTCATTTGTGTTATTAAAATAGTGATGACATTTTTTAAGCTATGATATTGATATATTAACACCAATATGCAAATGGATGCATGTTAGTCCTGGACACACCTGCAGCCTCCCCGTCCATGGGCGTGGATCTCTCCTTCACTGTGGTTCTCCTCGCGGTTGCTCTTTTTCCCGCTGCTTTTTTTTTAGTTTTGCCGAGGCGGAGGGTTTAAGGACAGGGGGCGCTCTGGGACCGTTCTCCATTTACTTGTTGAGTGTTGATTAAGCTGCTTGTCTGTTATTGACCAATGTCTGTTTCACTGTTGATTTTCTAACTTTTTGTTGGTTAAATAAATTATCCTGTTAAGCCCTAAGAGGCAACTTCTGTTGTGACTTTGGGCTTTACAAAAATAAATTGAATTGAACCAATATACTTTGATTCAACTGTATATATGTATATTGATGTCCTGTTTTTAATCACGTGCTTGGCAATTAGTCACACGACCCCTATAAATATGGTCACGCCTGTTTGTACACCAAGCCTGATGAAGACTCGCTAGTCGAAACACGTTGGCGAGACTCTGCAAATCAGCGCCTCTGCCATCCTTCTTTCATCAAATAAAAAAATCCAATTGGCTTAGCTTTGGCAAGGCAAACCGAAATCCCTGCTCTATCTTCCAAACAGCCCGTCCCCGTTCGCATGCCCAAGCCCGCGTCACGGCTAAAACCCGAGTTGACCTGCGTTTGTGATAAGGAGCTCATATATTTAGCGTACCTGTGAGTAGATCAGGCCGCCGCAGCCTAATGAATCCTCTTCCGCGTTGGAGGATTTGCTGCAGAAGACGTGCTTGGGCTGATGGGGCTTATGCTCCGTAATCAGGGCTCAGCTCCCAATCCATTTGTTTAGCTGCACCTGTCGCTCCGTTGCTCCTCACACACCCAAAAAAAACGAGGCTAATTTATCAAAACAAAACCGTCCGCGCTGCAGGGAACAGTTGCCTGAATTTGATTATGTGCGAAATCAATTTGCAAGTTGAGAGTTGAGAATAGACTTGGCGATGCATGTGGTGATAGTGTTACAGAATGTACTTGGAAGTCTCACCTGAAAACAATGAACCTTGTCAGAATAAAACAAAGCTGTTGTGATCATTTTATTGGGATTTTCACACAGCTTATGTATCTGTACTTGAGCAAAACATTTTCCTATTCTTCTCAGCATATGAAAGTATTCGAAGGGCCGTGCTTCTTGTTGACTGAAACTTCGATAATTTTGCGCAGTTTCCGGTTGTTATTGGAAATACCAACATTTGCTCAGTGAATTTGTATTTTGATTATACAGTTATACTTTACATCTTGAGGAGTGAGGCGCTTTAAGAGTTAGGGTACTATAAATAAAAGAAAAGCAGAGTGAATGTATAATTATTACTGCAATAAAGTCGATCTGGTCTAATTGCAGACCAATCTGATTCATTGGATGGACAAACAGTGATTTGTAACTTTGCAGCGCTGAGAGAGATAAGCCCCACAAGAAATACTGCACTCCACAATCCAATTATCAAGTTCCACCAGGATCTTGGAAACCAGCAAAACTGGAAATTAGCTCAGGAGGGAACTCATATGACTCAGGTGAATGTAGCATACGTTTGTACATTTTAGCATTAGGACAGCTCGTGGATTAACTGAAATGTTGAGCTGTGTAATGCTAAATAGATTTATATATCGCCTTTCAAGTCACTCACAGCACTTCACAGTACATTATTCACTCACTATTCTCGAGTTGGACCGCCCCTGGTTTATCTTGGATTTTATTAGTTTACCATTTGCGCATTTAAGCCTAGTTTTAAAGGGCCTATATTACCTTATTTTCTGATTTACGTTATAATGTTGTTTCCTTACCAAAATCATACCTGGAGTTGTGTTTTCTTTCATTCACACATGTTTAAGACACAAACCCTGCACATTTAGTCTGAGTTCTTCTCTCAAACAGGAAACACTGCTCCACCTCGTGATGTCACGTGGTAATACAGGAAGTGCTCCACTGCGTTTTTAAACTCCATACACCTCCACTAGAACCCACTGCGTTTTAAACTCCATACACCTCCACTAGAATCATTCGGATGATTTCAGCCCTGGAACTGCCGATCTCTACTGAACTAAACGTAAAAGGCAACCGAACGTATGATTCTTTGAGAGATTATACATTTAAAGTTGGTTTGATTGAAGAGGATCAAGATGTCCGCTCTGCCCTCCTTCATACTCGGGCGATCTGGAAACACAGTTCTGTATTGTCTGTAACGATCGCCTTTGAACGGCTCGACAAATACAACGCTTCATTTAACTGCGGGGAGGGGGGGCATATTGTGTGCACGCATCATGTATTTTACTGATAATTAACTCCGAGTTGTTCGTCATAAGAGCAATTACACCCCCCATGTTTACTTGTCTAACGTACAAAGGTAAGCCTAAAGAACAGGTAAAGGGATAATTGCAGAGGCATGCTGGGAAATGCAATATAAAATAAGAGTGTGAGCAGCATTAGAGGTTTGGTATTGATTCAAACAGAGAAGTCGACATTTAGGTTGACTTGAAAATCAAACACCGCAGTGGGGCAGGAATGATTAAAAGTGAATTCATTTTAGTTTATGAGTTTATGTTTTTAAGCACTAAGATGTAAGACTGAGCTAAAGGGTTTTTATAAAGCTAATTACTTATCTGTGTTATAATGTTGTTTCCTCATCAAAAACACACGTTTAACAGACAAACCCTGCATATTTCGGCTGTGTTCATATCAAACGGAAACACTGTTCCACCTTACGATGTCATTAAGTGGTAAAACGAGATGTGCTCCACTGTGTTTTTAAACTCCAAACACCGTCACTAGAATCATTTGAATAATTTGCAGCCCTAGAACGGCCTAACTTTGAAGCTAAAGCTATTGTTTTAGCCTTGATGAAACATCTTTGCTTTTCTGTGCACCAGAAAATATTGACTTTCTGTGGCAATCTCAACTGAACAAAAGATAAAACCAAAATATTTCTAGAAAGGGCTACAATTCATGGTTATTCTAGTGTATTGGAATATAGAGCAGTTCAATTTAGGCTACAAATAGCTGTTAACTTTAGAACAACCATTTAATAACATCACAAGGTGGAACAGAACATTTTGAGTTTTGGAGTTATAGACAATAACTGAAAGTTACTCAGACGTGTGTGAATGAAACAAAGCACAACTCCAGGTATGTTTTTTATGAGGTAACAACTTTCCAACATGGCTAAAAGCTCACTCAAGAGTCAATTTTAGTCTCATTTCCACTGGCACGGTTCGAATGGGGCCGCCTTGGCGCAGAACAGTTAAGGGGGTAACTTTTGGATATGACACGGGTCCAACAGGACACACCCAAAGGCATGACGTAGGCCTGCGGCGCCACGAAGCGCAGGACGGCTATGAAAACACCGGTGCTACAGGAGCGTCAACACAGATCAACAGCGGCACATCAATGAGCTCACGGGGATTGGGACTGGATACGCCTTCACGCAGTCAGTGGAGGACCAGCAGTACGCCAACACCGGCGCGCAACATCTCTCGGATAAACGATCATCATTAAGACAAAAAACAGATATAAACATAAAATAATAGTTTCTCACCAGACGCTGACTTGATCTTGTGATATACCGCCGTATTTCCAGTGACGGCAACTTATCTGTTGAGCCGATACGCTTCGCAAAACAGACCTAGCCCAGCTGTTTCTGTTTATTGATGCACACGACTCCCGTCAAGATAAAAAATATTACATTTGCAGTATATAATGCAACTGGCACTAGCAAACCCCAATGCATTAAATAAAGAGAGGTTAAAACACTGCGTAGAGGTGCAGATACATGAAATAAACGCAAAAAAATGACGATAAACCGGAATTAGTTTAGTGTTTAGTGTTTTCACAAACTTGTAATATCAAATGTCTTTCTGTGATTCGCTAAGATCAGCCTTATGGGAATATAATTCAGGCACAATTTAGATTTTATTGATTAAGTTAATATGTTGTTATTATGTTATGTTGAGGTGACGTTGGTTGTTGTCAGATGAATTACGTTTTAAAATTATACAAAAGTCAACAAGAGGGACGGTGCTTTGCGTAGCAGTAACAAGCCGTGGCTGCAGTGCTTGCATTAATTAGGCTACTTACCATTTAAATCTCGGTGTCTGCACCATCCGGCTTTTCCTTCTTAAGTTGTCCTTGTAAATTTGATGTTTATTTATTTCGTAGTCCATCACGAGTCATTCCCTGAGGTCCTGGATGCGACGCACGGTGTTTACGCAGCTGTAGTGTTTTTAGATCACTTATTTTGAAAGGGCATCAGAAGTTTATTTTGACATCATGTGCCATTTTCCTGCCTGAGACGCTCGGTTGACACTGAAAAAACTCTAACCTAATTTGAGCATAATTACGCTCATTGGACGTGCTCTGGGGCACATTGTCCAGCCGGTTTACACGCTATTACTGCTTTGGTGTAAATTGGGGTAAGGGACAGAAGGTCAGGCACAGAACACACAACAAAATTCAAAAGTTTAAGGGTTTTATTTATCAAAAAAAAAAAAAATGTTCAGAGTTAACTATATTGGACCCATACAAGATGTCAAAATAACATAATGTCAACTGAAGAATGGAATCTAACTCCCAACTTAACACATGACAGAACTGACCTAACAATGGACACACAGGCGGAACATTTAAACTGGTTGACCAGACCAGCTGTAACAAAAAGACTCACATGTAACACTGGACAGGGAATACATAAATAGACTAGTTGGAATTAGATTTTGCAAGATAATCTGAAGAAAATTATATTTAGAATTCAATTCAAAATGTAGCAAATTAGCAAATCTCCCCTCTAATCTGCCTGCCATGGTTCAGGCCAGAGGGTGGAGCCTGGAGGTCATGCCCAGGGATGGTTGAGTGGCATCTCTTCAGTGTGGGACTGGGGCAGCCCTCACAGCAATATAGGACCTTTAAGGATCTTATTAGTAATGAAGTAGCCTTATGGTTGCATGTGTTGCCATTTTAAACGTTTTACAGTGGTCCAAAGTTATTCTTCATTTACCTTGCATTTCGAACATCCTAATTATTCACCACGATGACTTTATAAGTGCTGGCACGGTAATGCTAACCACAACTACCATGCTAAAAGTGCACTTCCTGTTTTGTGCAGAAGTGAACGGTCTATAATTAGATGCAAACACCAGACATCGGTCTCATTTTCACCCTAAGAGCTGCTGTTACAATATATTTACTGGAACAACACAGATTTTACATAATGAGAAGCGCTTTAATATTGTTGAATACATGGTAAATGGAGCTACGAATTTATTTCGAGTATATTTATTTATTCCTGCCGGAAACTGAGTTACTAAAAATACCATTCTTAAACTAAACTTGTTTACCACTTCAATTCTTCCGCTACATCAGCAGAACTAAAGGCTAAAGGCTTTGTCCCAGTGAACTATAAAACTGCACAGTCCTGACCTGGCACGATACTGCGACAGGTTCAAGTCCCGGTTGACAGAGGGCTCACACAAAGACCATATGTCAGTAGAGCAGAGCAGTGCAGGGAGGAGGACTGAAATAAACACTAAACCATTTGGCTTGACGGTAAAGGCCAAGATTAGTCACCTAATCACGAGCTAATAATGCCACAATCTGCATTTAATCACGGTAATCTGGGCACCGGAGTGTTCACTTAAGCTGTTTCACAAGTGACATTTTCAGAGAGGGACAGATGCGGCTGCTACGCTAACCATGCTAACCTTTACAGTACGCGCATGTGTACATTTAACTGTGTGCAGAACTGGGTGAAGTTTGTTTGTTTTTCAAAGCATTGCGTGAAACACAAATGTTAAAATGTTGAAATCATTTAATATTGTCAATATGAAGCGGTGGGAAGCAAGTAAAAAAAAAAAAGTAAAATAAAAATATATGTAAGGTGTGTAATCTTACTGCTTTAAAAAGTCATTACAATCACAGCTGAACCTGAGTCGCCAGTGTCTTAAAGGGCCCATACTGCGTAATTTTCTGATCTACATTAAAATGCTGTGTCCTCGTCAAAAATATAGTCGGAGTTGTGTTTTGTTTCATTCACAACATGCTTAACACACTAATCCTGCATATTTAGGCTGAGTTCTCTGAAAACACTCTGTTACACCTTGTGATGTCATGTGGTAATACAGGAAGTGCTCCACTGTGGTTTTAAACTCATTCAAACACCTTCACTAGAATTATTTGGATGATTTTAGCCCTGGAATTGCCAATCTCTACTAAAGGCAGAAGGTAGATGTTAACTTGAACTACCACTACATGACATCACAAGGTGGAACAGAGCATTTTGAGCTTGGGAGATAAAGGAATACTCAAACATGTGTGAATGAAGAATTCATTTTGTGTAATATAGGACCTGTAACCTGCAGATAGAGGACACACACATGTTTTTCTCATTCTCAGTTTATGGACAGGCCTCATGTGAAAGCTCAGAACCTCCAGAATTCACTCACTGAGCTGCAGAGGCTGCACTAGCACTGATTCATGATTGTCTGCAGGTGCCGAGGTTTAGCTAGTGACCATTCAGATCAGAGAGAGTCCTTTTAGGTTTAAACCAACAGAATTTCAGCATTGAACCTGGCAACTCAAATGAGAGACTCACGTGAGGCTCATTCTACTTTCTGATTAGATAAACGTCTTGAGAATCAAACAACTTGGTCACCATATCCAAAGTTTTTGTAACTGAGAATAAATCAGCGTTGTTTTCAGGTAGCTCACGGTTATGGAATTTAAAATCAAACAATCTTACATTCTGTCCCTTTAAGTACATTTGTGTGCTTGGGAACAAAACACAGCATTAACCACCATAGCCAATGTATTCTCCTTCATTGACTAACCCACACAATAGGACCAACACCTCTTCCATCAGTCTGCTGGTTTTCTGGGCCCCGTGTTTTAAAATGTGGTTGGGAGGCCTCTGGGAGCTGTTATTCCAATGAACCCGGCGCAGAGGAGCTGCGGTCGAGCCCCTGTTCCAGACCGGGGATTAGATTCTGGGAGCCGACGCTAAAAATATACAGTGGAAATGATAAATATAATGTTTGATACATGGCTTCTCGTTCTGGGGAGAGATTGGCTGTTGTGTTCCGCCTCTGTGGGGTTTGTGCTGAGGTCTTATCTGAGACCAGCAGTGTGTACGCCTGGCTTTAGACCAGCTCGCTAACACACGGCAGCTGTGGGCTCCATGGGATGTATTGATACTTTGCAGTGGCATCACGCTGGGGGTGTTTTACATGTGTATTGGCGGAACCAATAACCATGGAGACGCAACGCTCACATTAGCAAACACTGCCAAATAAGTTTTAAGATCGTCTAAAAACTTGGGAAAAAAAATACAAAATGGATTTAAACAACACATTTACAGGAGTCTGTGATCAATATGAGCCTTCATGGTGTTTAGGTGTTTGAAATTTCAACAAAAAGTTACTAACTGTTGGCTAATGCTAACTAGCTTGTGGCTGTGATGTTATTTGAGAGGGACTTGTTTAACAGCACAAATCGGCTCACCTGTTGTAGTTCCAGCTAAGTCAGTTCTTTCTGGTTGTGTTAAGATAAAGCTCAGATTAAAGTCTAACAAAGCCTCAGACAGCGCAGTGCCTACAGTTAGCATCGCACCCCCAGGGACTGTTGATGACATCAGCTGCAAAGTGTCAATAGAAATGTTTATTAGCAAATGCAGCTGTTACTGGAATGTATGAAATCTATACGTTAGACGCTTCACCCAGACTTTGCGTACGTTATCCAATCACATTTGTAGAAACAGTAACAAAAAGGTTACGTGAAGTGACTGAAGAGACCCAGACAGAAGCTAACGTAATTAAAGCCAACTGTCAAACTAGAAGCTTGTAGTGAGCATTGGCACGCTTCTGGCTCCATCGACTCCAATTCAGTTCACATTGAAAAAGTGTCGCCCCTCTCTCTGTAACTGCTGCTGTCAGGCTCGTCATTTTGTTCTTAAAATGTTCATATTAACCCACTCTAGATGATCCTGGTATTTTTATTTTGTTACTGTGTCCTTAAATCAAGATATGAACATTAATAACAGACAAATCAGGTGTCTTCTTTCCCAAAACCAGCAGTGCAGGTGGGAAGGGGCGTTAGCTTCAACAACCTCGCTCCGGATCGGCTCTTTGGTTGCTATGATACTCGCGGTCAGAATTCCAAATATGGCACTTGGCTCCAAATTGGCCCCTATAACTTTTAGCCTCGATGAGCTTCATTTGACTGGAGCCGAACGCTATGAGTGACGTCAAACTCCCTTAGTTCAGTACAGTCTATATTAATTACACATAGAAAGACGTAAGTAGTTCTGTTTTTCACATTTTTACGACCAATAATAATCCAGTCAAACCTTTTTGGCTTGTACCATAATAGTGTATTAGAGATAAGTCATTGAATCCAGTGTCAACAGTTGCTTTAGGTTTTGTATTTGCAAGTTATAAACCATAATTTACGCAATTTAAATTTACATTGCAATCACTTCCGTGGCTTGTTCATTTTTTTAGAATAATTTTCTTGTAATAATTGACTTATAATTGGATTTTTCATGGGGCAAATCTGTGAAACCATTGAGAGCACTATGAGGATAACATTTAAAAGTTTGCAGAGTGCATAAATTGCCTAATCATTGGTGCTGAGGGCTGATGGTAATCGAGTTTTATCTGAGCTGTCTGTCAGTCAGAGCAGATTCTATTAGAGCTACACTCAAAATCCTCTCACCACAAACTGCATTTTGTCAAGGACCTGAGTGAAACTGCCTGTGACATGGAAAGATTTAGAGATGCCAAACTACAGCAAATTAACTGTATATATTTGTGCGTATATAAGTGTTAAGGCATAAAAGCAACACGGATCCTAAAATGCTTTTGAGTATTTGAACTTAATTCTGAACACTCATCATTAGATTAGATCCTTATTTCAGATTCTAATTGTATTTATTACATAGCGTTCGGCTCCAGTCAAATGAAGTCGAGGCTCGCAATTATAGGGGCCAATTTGGAGCCGACTTCCATATTTGTAATTCCTTCAGCGAGCAACCAAGGCCGCTGAAGGTAACGCTCCCTTCACGATCGCACCGCTGGTTTAGCAGGGAGCGGGCGCTTAGCAACGCTGTCAATCAAACCTGTTGCTAACGCTAGCGGGAGCAACCTCGAGAAAAGAGGGCGCCTGATTTGTCTGTTATTAACGCTCATATCTTGATTTTACGAACACAATAGCAAAATAAAAATATCAGGATTGTGTAGAGAGGGTTAATACGAACATTTTAAGACCAAAATGACGAGTCTGACAGCAGCAGTTACAGAGAGAGAGGGGATAATTATTCAATGTAAAGTGAATTGGAGCCAGAGTCGATGAGGCAGAAGCGCGCCCATGCTCACTTTCTATTTGGAACGTGGCGGCTAGCAGGTTAGCTATGTCCTTTTATATGTACAGTCTATGATCTGAATACAGCTTTTTGTAAACTAATGATGAGAGAGAAGCGTTATAATGTGATTAACAGCCCTCAAGTTCATTTGGATGGATAGGTCTCCTTGTCTTTTCCTATTGACTTTATTCCACCCCGCCCACTTTTTCCGTAAATGCAACTAAACCGCGCTTTCTTTGTAGTAGCACTTCTGGTTAAGTGGAAATTCATTCGTTCATTCCTTTCAATGGAGAATTTGGAAAAAGTTTCGGCACTAAAATATTATATAAAGTAGGTTGGTTTGTGTCAAATGTTCAATGGTTATGTGCCACGACAAGTCAACACTGCACCGATTCTCTGGGAAGCTTTAAAACGGCTCTGTGGTCCCGAAAGAACTTATTTACTGTCAAGATTGGCAGCTCCATACAAAATAATACAACCTAAATGACGATGGCGGCGCCCACGGCAACTTCCGGAATAAGGTGAATAACAAACTTTACCAAATTACTTATTCACCAATTTAGTTTTCATTTGAACCAATTGAAGGTGCACTGCTTGTCATATGGAGACGTTAAAGCTTTGTATCGAATGTTGCACAGTAAGGCACTGAACTTTTTTATCTCCATGGAAACAAGCAAGTGACACCTCCTGGCCAAGTTACAGATCAGATCTGTGGAGAAGTGACCCGTTGGCCTGTCACGATAAATACTATATTGAGTTATTATTCAATACATGGCAGATGGAGCAATTATTTTTGGGGGTCAATTTTTATCGTGAGGACTTTCTTTTTGCACTAGTGTGGAACTTTGGTTGTACTTTTCTGAAGATTTGAGCTGTAGAAGGTCCAATAAATAACTTCTATGACTCATTAAGTGCTTCATTTATGTATTGCAACTCATAATGTTAACAATACTCTACAAATAGAATCGTTTTTGGGGGGGAATCCTGCTTTAGGGTGATCGTGTCAGTGGCATAATGGCATTCAATCTTATCGAATGTCACAATAACACGTTCTTCACCAATGTATTATCACGACAGGCCTAGTGATCCCGCTTTATCTTTTAAAAAATGTTGACAGTAAATGAATGAATACATGATAAGATAAAATAAGATAAATATGTTCATACTTGGCAACATTCTAAACAATAACTTTCAATTTGATTTATTTTTATATAGACCAAATCATTACAGCGGTCACCGTGCAGGGCTTAAAAAGATTGTTGATTTGACCAAGAGAAAGTTAGAAATTTGAACAGTGAAACAGTCATGGGTCAATTGCACTCTATAGGCCAATAATATTTAATACAGATGGGGGCAGCTAAAAAAAAAAGTATCAATATAATTTGGATTTTTCTTGTAACACAGCAGGTTCTAGGGTCTAGTGACTAAAAGAAATGATCTGGTTGAATATTTGCGAATTCACCTTTTGGCTATTTCATAGGAAAGTACAATGTAATTAATAGAAAAAACTGGCTCTTGCCCTCTATTTGGGAGTATGACATCATCACATCCTCAAATCTGAAACCATCGACAGCAGAACATCTCCATGGAGACGAGCAGGTAGCAAACCACGGAGCAGAACAGGTACATAGCGCACCTTTAAAGACTTTTCCCTCCATCCATTCCTCTGCCGACTCTATATATAACATGTAAAATTCAGCCAGTGAAACAATCATGGGTCAATAGCAGAACATCTCCGTGGAGACGAGCAGGTAGCAAACCATGGAGCAGAAAAGTTACGTAGCGCACCTTTAAAGACGTTTTTTTTTTTTTTTTCCCCCATTCCATCTTTCGCCTACTCTATATACAACATGTAAAATTCGAACAGTGAAACAGTCATGGGTCAATAGCAGAACATCTCCGTGGAGACGAGCAGGTAGCAAAACATGGAGCAGAAAAGTTACGTAGCGCACCTTTAAAGACTTTATCCCCCCATATCTTCCTCTGCCGACTCTATATACAACATGTAAAATTCATAACAGACATTCTGCTGCAGTGACCAAAATGGAGGATTCTTCATGTCATCCCAAACCAGTGGAACATGCGAAGACGCGAACCAAAGAAACGCGGAGCAATTTAAACCAAATGAGATGCAGCGCGACACGGGACACATCCACTTTAGCGCACAGTCAGCAGATTCAGCCGACCACATGTGTGTAGAAAGTCCACATATGTAACCATAAATACATATTACATCAACATATAGAGTGGAGTATATCACCAAGCATGTCAACACGCTCTGTCATAAGGAAGACCGTAATAGCATGGACGCTGCGGTTTGGTGCAGGTTTAGCTAACGTTAAAACAGGTCGTCTGGTACGGAAAAACTCTACAGGATGTATTTGTGAGGTCATGTGATGCAAAACCCAAGATAATTTCGTATGATCGTAAAACAACGTTACGGAAGAGACTAAAACGGCTTTGAAAAGCATTGGGTTCTGGCTGGATAATCGGGAAGTAATGGCCAACAGATCTAGAATTGTAAAACTGTTCATTTTCAAAACTGTAACATACGCAGTGCTGGATGAAGTACTCAATTGTGTTGCTTAAGTCAAAGTACAGATACAGAGGTAAAAAGTTACTCGAGTAAAAGTAAAAGAATCACATGAAAAATCTAATTAAGTAAAAGTATTTCAGTATCCGTTTAGAAATGTGCTTTAAGTGTTGTTAATTTGTTAATGTGTTAAATGTAGTGATATTGATTAAAAATTATACAAGTTTTGGTCAGCAATTACAATACGAATCCATTTTGTAATTTTTCTTGCGATTTTTGTGCATTTATTTTTGTTAGTTCAAAGCCAAAGCTCGAACTCGAAAACTTGAGTCAGGATGTTAGCACGAATATGGTAAAAATAACCCCTCAAATTATATGAAAAGTACTTTTTACTTTTCAGTCCAGTTAAAAATGTGGTGGGGTAGAAAGTACAGATACTCCTCTGAAATGTAGTGAAGTAAAAGTGAAAGTATCCACTGTAAAATGTACTTAAGTTAAGTACAGATACCTAAAGATTACAGTACAGTACTTTACTATTTGTATTTCGTTTTCTTCCACCACTGACCATATGTTTGTCTTACATGTTTTGTTTGTGTGAATATGTACCTCACAGCTGGGAGTTGGACTTCCAGCTGTACCTTCAGATGTTCATCCATAAATGGCATTGCTTGAGATACCCAAGACTACGGGCTTTACAATATACCATATGTCTTTCCACGATTTCCCATCAGCTTGACAGACAGGTGGATTAACCAGTCAGAGAAAGTCATGGTCCGGTGTCAAAACACGGCCGTTTCAACAACCTAACATTCAGAAAAAAACTAAGATTTACAAGGACAAGGATATTCCCTCGCCAGGCGATAAATGAAGCTGGCCAGGATTTCAGTGCTTTGTACCGTTGTAACTTATTTAACATCTCAAGGCTGGGATCTCAAGGCCGACCTAGCTCAAGGATTGACATATTCTATTGTGTTACCTTGATATGGGAACACTGGGGAACCCATAAGAAACTCATTCTAAGACTAGAATATGCGCTAAATTACACTAAACAAGGAAATAGCTTTTCAACTTTAATCTATCGCTTAATAATAACAATAATAATGCTTTGCACTTGTATCTCAAAGTGCTACAACGCACTCATCATTCATTCAGGCCACACTCGGTGGTGGTAAGCTTTTATCGTACCCACAACTGCCCTGGGGCAGTCAGACGGAAGCAAGGTTGACAATCTGCGCTAGAGTTGTCAAAAGTTATCGAAAACCAGATACTAATCGATACTAAAACTAGTACTGAAACTAACTACTCGTTTGAGCATGTACCGTTACTAAAAAGTCACATTCGCAGGACAGTAATGAACCTTTCCTGAATAACTTTAGAATGATCTCAGGCTGTATCAGAATAAGTATAGACTAGGATACGCCCATGGACCGCTATGGAACCTACCTGGACGACTGAGGGATTACGCAGATTTAAGGCCACATGGGAATATAGAGTGTTTTTATTATGATCATGGTATCAGAATTGGTATCGAGTCTATTCCTTGGCATTGAAATCGAGTTTGACATATTAGCACTATGACAACACTAATCTGAGCCATCCGCCCCTCTGACCACCACCAACACTCACGCACACACCGCTTTCATACTAGGCAAGGCTGGTGAAATGTCTTGCCTAAGGACACAACAACAGAACTTGATCTGAGCGGAAATCGACTCTCTCACCAACTCTTTTCAACCGTCACATATCGGCTACAATATGTGCTGCGACTTCGAGTAACACAACACAAATATAAAGGATGCAACGGTTAATGAACGTGAGTAAATTTCCCTCTCGAAAATCATCTCGAGTAGTGTTATCTGTCGAGTGTGTCTGATTAAAGATGTGGGGTGTTTGGGTTTTTTTTTTGTTTTTTTTTTTGCTCTGAGGATCCAAATGAACAACCGCAACGAAAAAGGCCATTTCAAGGAGAGCAAGGTAATACTTAAAGACTTCATTTGCACCTGAATGGCCATTGAGAAAATTGTCCCCATTGAAGGTGCTCACTTCATTAGCATTAGCCGATCCGAAAGGCCCGTGTTATTTGCTTCAATGTAATAGGTGTCAGTGGCGATTAAAGAGCAGCCTTGTTAGAAATTACAGCCTCGCACTGACATAATGTAGGAACGGCGTCTCATTACGGACCAATAAGGTCAATGGAGGAAGACTGCACTTAATAAGGCAGCGATCCTGTAATGGTTAGAAATATACAATGAGTTTGATGTATTGCAGCTGAAGAATTGTATGTGTGAAGTCTATTAGACAAGTATAAGTGGTAAAGCCCATAGGCACTGCAAGAAATGTCTATATATAATACATTAAATCATTTGTTTACTAGCCAAAATTTTGTAAAAAAAAAAAAAAAAAATGACATTGAGAAGTTGTCACAATCTCAAATGGTTGGCTAACTTTCGTGGCGATTAAGGGGTTAACAATTTGGAATTTGAAAAGTGTTGCAACGTCACCCAAAATTAGTGATGGGACTTTCGACTCCTTTGACGGATCCGAATCTTTTGGATCCGTTCATGTCAAAGCGCCATTCAAAAGTCTGGCTCTTTTACTATTTATTTAAGCCAATTTGAGAACTAATTTAATCTACAAACTAATCACAATGAGAGAAATGACCAAAGCTCAGATGTGTTTAAAATGGTTCAGACTGAGAGTGGGTGTGTTTACCCTTTAGAATGATGAAATTCGAAATAAAATGTTGCACTACAATAATAATAATCAAACTAAAATAAAAAAAACTAGCCATTTTTTTTTTTTTTTTGTACACAAAGCTCTAACACAGTCGCCTGCTCTGCTTCTGTTTTGATTCTTGTGTTGGTTCAGCGTTAATCAGTGTCAAAATGCATAAAAATTGGAAAGAAAAAGATTTGGTTCTTTTAAAAAATGAATCAGCGTTAACAGTGTCAAAATGCATAAAAATTGGAAAGAAAAAGATTTGGTTCTTTTAAAAAATGAAATCCGGATCCAACCATTCACGTTAAGGAACCGTTCAAAAGAGCCGACTCGTTCACAAACGTTACATCACCACTCCAAATCTAGTTCGGGGAACAAAGCCTCTAAGGCGCATAGGTAAATATACCAGATTAAGAGAGAGCCAGGTTCTTTATTTTACACTTTGATAAACACATTTTCATTTCAATAAGAATAGCTACAGTGAATAAAGCTTCTGGATCCCAAGGTACACGGCATAAAATACAGAGCACTAAGCGCACCAAGCGATTCACCGGCAAAGCCTGTGCCACTGCTGAACACTGATGACACCTACAAAGATGAATGGGACTTACTACCAGACCTAAAGCGCAAATAGACCAAAGAGAGGCACATACCGCTGATGGACTATGGGTGAGCGAACAGTTCCAGGTTTGACAGCTGGGAGTTGGACTTCCAGCTGTAGAATGATTCCTTGGAGATAAAAATATATTCATTTAGGAGGTGTTTACCTTTTACTGTTGATGAAGGTCCCAATACAGCGAATAGCCAGGCAGCATGACTACGGGGGACAGAAACGTGAGAACTTGAGCAATTTTATGAATTGAATAGGTTAAACGGGGCGTTACCGGTCACTGCAGATGAAGGTGCACAGTTACGTACACTTGGCTCAAGGTGCAATGATTCAGCCAAGAAACTACAGGAAACATGGATTTTTGAGAATTTTTGTGAATAGACAAGAGTAGTGGTATTCGTGACCTGTCGCCAAAGACAAAGGTGCATGAGGACACCGTGAAGCTCACTGGGTTGTGACAGTGAAGCTGTGCTGAGCTCTCAGTCAGAGGGCGGCACTGGAAGGAGCAGTGATTTAGAAATTTTGATATTATAAATGAATGAGGACTGAAGGATTGGAATTTTACCTGGGCACAGAGGACAGCGCTACCTACACAGGGACCTGGACATGCGTGAGTGGGCAAAGGGGAGCAACGGGTAAGGGAGCACTTATAAAGTCCACCACTGCGCTGTGGGGCACCAGATAAGCGCACCTTGGCCAAAGGCCCAAACAGCCGTCTTACCTCATTGGAATGTGCAACTTAAATGGAAGCTAGGTTTCAGAGAGCACCACAACATTCACATTTACATTTACTTCCCTCAAGTTTTGTTTTGAAGTTGGTAGGGCAGGTGCACTTCTTAACTTTCTAGGGTAAACCAACTAACTAACTAACAACTTGTTTCCACGGAGCTGTTATTGCTTTGCCCTTAATGTTTAAAAGTATACAATTAAAAGTGTCTATCATGTTGTATTACTTGTATTCTTTAAGCAGAGTCACCCCTCTGGCCTGGTTGGCCTGGTCTCTATTGAACTCCATCGAGATACATAAGTTTAATGTCATACTGTGGAACATTCTGTAAGCAAAGTAATCACATCTCCATAGAGACAAGCAGGTGGCATACCATGCACCAGAAATGGTGCACAGCACCACTTTTAGGAATTCCAGTTCAGCATTTTTATTCGATTATGTAACGCCCGTGGGAGGGGCTTGGGGTATAAGAGCGGGGCCATTTTGGCCTGCCAGTCAGTGGGAGCCTGGTTGCAGAATGGGCAACATCTTTTGAGACTGTGGACTATAAAACTCAGGGCTGGAGTTTATCAAATCTTATATTGTAAATATTTTGCATTTTGGGGAAGATGGGTTAAAATAAACAACTAAAACTAAATTTTCAACTCGGCCATTGTGTTTTTGTAGTGAGTCCACAACAGATTCCATTTCATAATGTTCCAACAAGCTTATTCTGCAATATGGCCACACTTGTGATGATGGATGCTAACCAACTGTCTCCCGCCTAACCGTTTAGTCCGTACAACAATCAGCAGACTGCTCTTTTGTGTCGGGATTCTGGAAAATGTTTTTCAAATATGCCTAATTAAATTCCGAGCCATGAGCGGAGAGGCTTTGATGCTTTGTAGTCTTCAGATAAATGGGATATGGGCGAAAAATCACAAGCCGTCCTCAAGCCATGGAAGCGCATTAGACAACATGTGTTGTTCAGGCCAGGGGAGGTCTGTGCGAGGACCATCCATCAGAGCAGAGTGGACGTGTCAGGGAGGCTGCTGCAGGCTCTGGGTCCACTGGGACACGAGTGTGGAGCAGGCTGGGTACTGATGAAAGCTGTTAAAGCACAGCTATTCTGCAAAATCAACTTTTTTTCTGAGCTTTTAAACCTGTTATAGTCGTTTTTCCCTTCTCATTTACCCTCTCAAAGTTGTATTTAGCTTGATTCATGCATGTTTGAGTTCTCTTTTTATACTCCTGTATTCAAGACATATTCAACTCCTGTTTTCAATGCCACGGCGTACGCCCACTGCTCCGTACTTACTTCGCTCTCCAATTAAATTTTTTTCCTTTATTTTCAATTTTATTTTTTATTTGGGTACAAATGAAAAAAAAAAAAGCTATTTTGCGTCATCTTTCGACAAATATAGCATTTTCAAACCAGCAAAAGGTAACATGGTGATCTAAAAATGTTGTTTTAGCAGTTAATACCTGTGATGGATACTTCTGTCACCATTCCATAGTGTCAGTATTTTTCTTTATTTCCATTATATTTCACATTTTATTAATTACAATACACAATTTAAATCATTTGTTTGGAGGAATTTTTCCTATTTTGGATGCGCACATTTTAGTTCATATTTGTCTGAATACATTTACTTACACTTGTTTTCTTTTTTGATCATTTCGTTTACTTAGTTTGATTTAAAGTTGGGTTAGTTTGGTTCTGTTCAGTTATTGTAAAGTTGTCCCCAGTTGGTCCTGTTCAGTCTGCTTTAACTCGTCAACACAAATAAGATCACATTTAGCAAAGCGGTCCCTGAAGTGGATTCTGAAGTTCCCATCTGTGACGGCGCTCGCATGAAAGCCCAGAACTGTCCAGCGTCTGGCCTGGTTCCTGTTGTGTCCATACATCTCCGTAAAGAGCAGAGGCAGCTTTAGTGCATGACAAGTTTGCATGAGCGAAGGATAAAAGAAACTATGTTGAGTTGCAGTGTATTCTGTCACTGTCAAACGGCTGCGCTCAGAGCTGTCAGTCCCCAGATGCTGTAGCAGACAGACATATTGAATACACATTTGAAACTTGAAAACAAACTTGAATTGTGTTTTCACTCATGCATTTTGAGTTCTCTCCTTCTGAACATTTGAACACTTTAAACCTCTATCTGCCTGTCTCCGTACGTCCGTTGTCTTCTTTAGTCCAGAAATCATCACCAAACTTGTTCTTATCCATTCTCACATTGCCTCTGTTAATCAAAGTGGAACAATAGGTTTTATTATTACCCAATGAAACTACTTTCAGCTGCAATATGCCTGCGGTACAAGCACACTGCCATCTGCTGGTGTTTTGGGCCAAAATGTATTGTAATTTCATGTCCACAATGTCCAATCAGGACACAATGGGTTCATTAATAAGACACTATCAGCTCAGCAGCTTAACCTCTTACAGTGAGGACTGATTTTTCCTAAAACAAGTCTGTGTCTGAAACCTTTGGACTACAGACAAATGGCTGGGCTCTTTGTGAAGCTGAGGCTCTGTGGTTTTGGCCTCTGTCGGATCTACTCCGATTATAAATGGGAATGGTCATTTTTATATAGCGGTTTTCCACCTTCAAGGCGCTCAAAGCTCTTTACATCAAGGAGCCACTCGCCCATTCACACGTCGGTGTGCGCAGACACTAGGGGCGAGGTGGGTTAAGCATCTTGCCCGAGGACGCAATGACAGCATTCATCTGTGGGAGCTAGAATCGCACCGGCAACCTGTGGGTCGGTGGATCTGATCGCTCAACCAACGATGTTTACGTCGAGAGCGGGATTCGAGCCGCCAACCTTCAGATCAGTGGACAAACAGATTTCAGATCTCACCTAAATTATTTTTGGGTAAATATAAAGCGAAACAAAAGCTGCTGTCTGGAGGGATGGTCTAGTAGATCGATTGGATTGTTGGGTTTTTACAATTCCTGTGGCAAAGCTGAATCCCAAATCACAAATGAGATTTAAGGACTTGTTATAATAAAAAATAAAAAAAAATAAAAAAGCCTAGGCGGAATTCCTATAAAAGGCCTATTTTAGGCTTTTTTTATTTGTGGGTTTGGACAAACTGATCCTGATCCCAAACTGATTCACCCCAGAATGGTTGATTTAACTGAAAATAAGCGGGTTACTGCTTTCCCTTCATGGTTCACATACCCAGGACCTTCACAGTCCCCTTTTAGCAGATACTTGGCAAAAGAGAGCTCACCTCCTCTTATCAGTTTAAGCCTTATTGCACCAGTCTAATGCAGTCAGACAACTGCTCTCAAATGAAACTCCAAGAAACATTTTTATACACGTATGAATTATTGGACATTTATTTAACCTTAGGTCCCCTATACGTCCCCTGACTTTCAACCACATACGGATAGAATAAAGGACTATTTTCTTCAATTTCTTGCGCCCAGTCAGCCTATAAGTACTATAAACTTTTTTTTCTTATAATGAAAATAGTTTTACCTTTGAAATATGCAATCATTTCAGCTCCTATGTAATCAACAGGGCTTAGAGAGAACGTCCAAGTTGATTTGAGTAAAATGAGCACAAAATTGTTCTTAAGTAGCGTGTGACAAATTTAAACATTATGTAGAAATGATATGTTCCAGACATGCCTCCGGTAAAAAGTAAAGTAATTGCATGCTCCTTTTGCACCACACTTTTTGAGTGGACACTTTTCTTCTTACAACATTAGAACGTCTATGAATTAAGACCTGTCAAGAGGTGCACGCAGAGTTGGTACAGATCAGCAAATGTGTTCCGAGGCTGTGAAAGATGGAGCTACTCAAAGTAACCAACGAAGCAATCTACTTGAAACTTTTATATTTGATCAGCACGACATCCCTGATTAAAATGAGCTGCTCCTGATTTTCGCCTGCGCTTTGATTACAGTAAAATGCTACTTTGTTCTGATTGCAAAAACTGGATTTGAACTTTTTTTTTCTAAAGAATGATGTTTCGCAGTTGTTTTGTGCATTCTTAAAGGGGCTATACTAGATTTTTGTTCCATGTATTAGACATATACTGTGTAAAAAAGTGAACTAAGGGAGTGTGACGTCACCCATTGCGTTCGGCTCCAATCAAGTGAAGCTTGTTGAGGCTAGCAGTTATAGGGTTGAATTTGGATCCGAGTTCCATATTTGGAATTCCGAACGCAAATATCATAGCAACCAAAGAGCCAATTCAAAGCGAGGCTGTTGAAGGTAACGCCCCTTCCCGTCCGCATCGCAGGTTTATCGCAGGTTTTTAGTTGGAGTCACCTTGGGGAAAGAAGGCACCTGATTTGTTATTGTCAATGTTATTAATGTTCATATCTTGATTTATGGACACAATAGCAAAATAAAAATGCCAGGATCATGTACAGCGGGTTAATGAGAACATTTTAGGACCAAAATGACGAGCCTGACAGCAGCAGTTACAGAAAGAGGTGCGACAGTGTTTCAATAGAAAGTGAATTGGAGTCGATGGAGCCGGAAGCGCAGCCTATTTGGAACGCGGCGGCTAGCGGGTTAGCTATGTCCATTTATACATACAGTCTATGGTATTTGTGCACAATTTTGTCTTGCCTCAGTACACATATTGCATAAGCAGATCTTTAATTCAAAATAAGTTATGTTGTCGTGTCCTTGTTTTGACTGTAGCATTTTCAAAACAATAAAAAGTAACATGATGATCTATATATGTTACGTGTCAGCAGTTAATACCCCATAGACGTGTTATACCACCTTTTTAATTTAGAAGATTTAGTTCATTTGCCTTCACAAGATGCCATAGTCACACAAGCTAGCCAACAAACGTTAGCATTTAATTTTTACTATATACTGCTTTTTTATATAGAACAAACACGAAAGACTGTAGTTTACAAAGTGCATTCAGACTTTAAACTAAAGCTAAATAAAACTGATCGTCTTCACCCCCGAAAAATGTGTGGTTGGGTGAACGCTAACTGCTTTTAAATGAAGCTTAACGCATAACTTTACCTTTAACTACTGCGGCAAAGTGCACAAACTTTTCGTACAAACTAGGGAAAATTCAGACCATGTCCATCTACCTGCTGCTTTTTCCGCCCTTGCGTCAAAAAGTAATTATTGTAGGCTACAGTGTTTTTGGTAATTAGTAAAATGAATGACTATTGAATCATTTATTTGTGCTAATGTCCCTATTCATATTACCTCAATATGGCAGATTGATGCTATTTGACTCATTTAAAGTAGCTTTTATGTGTTTGTATTTTATTCATTTTCACAAAATAAATGTACAAGTTAATATATTTTTTAATTAAATACAATAGAAGTGTGATGGAGTGTTACAGGCCATGCCCCTGAAATCCATTACTACATTTAGTCTCAAATGGAGCGAAAAGCTTCACTTCTGATTGACAGATGAACTGTTCATTAAAAAACACGTCATGGAACAGAACATATTTTCTTTCTTTACAGAGAAAATCATATTGTTTTGCTTTATGGGAAATGAGTCATTGCTTGTCTAGTTTTATAAGAGTCAATTTGGCATTTTGTAACAAAGCAGTTACTAAAGTTATAAGATGATTTGCCGTGTTTTATCATTAGAACAAAGGCACATATTTGATGAATATTAATATAGAATCTTTTTGTAATTACCGGGAAACGTACTTGCCCAGACAATATGAAAGTAAGAAAGGTGTGGACAGATGAAAGAATAATATAATGTTAACGTTACAGCATTGCGAGCATAACTTCCAATTCTACTTCATATAACGACTTTGAAACTTTTTTATGTCTACCCTAGTCTATGTCTCATCACACTATCGTAGTCAGATATTACTGTATAATGTAAATGAAGTGAGATTATTCCCACTCAGTATGATAATCAGTGGCCGGACCATTACTTCTAATTATAACAATCATTAGGCTGATTTGAAATGGCACGTCCCGCCCCGCTGTGAGCAATAGTGGCAGACTGAAATCCAGACCCCAAGCAGTGCAAACTCCTCTCACGTCTAATCTTACACTGTTACATCACGCTGATCACATCAAAAGTACCAGAAAATGGTCTTATTACTTCAGTTACAATGTGTAAATAATCAGCGCTTCATGTTGCACGTAACCAGTTGGTTAAAGGAACTATATGTAAGGTAAACATGTTCAAATCAAATCTAGCTTAAAGGTGATTTATTCTTAATTGCAAGATAATCATCTTGGTTCTCAAGACGATTATCCAATCAGAAAGCAGAATGAGCCTCACATACAGTAAGTCTCTCAATTGTGTTGCCAGTTTCAATGCTGAAATCCAGTTGGTTTAAACCTAAAAGGACTCTTTCTGATCTGAACTCCAGCACCTGCAGCCAATCATGAATCAGTGCTAGTGCAGCCTGTGCAGCTCAGTGAGTGAGTTCTGGAGGTTCGGAGCTTTCACCTGAGACATGCCTCTGAGCCCTTGTAATGCTGGACCTGCACTATGCACCTTAACACTTTTGGATAATGTAGCTATTGTTTTAGCTTCATGCAAACTACGTCACTTTTCAATGCGCCAGAAGATGCAGTCCTGCTGCCCTCTGCTGGCATTATATGGACAAATTTCATGCCAAATGAGGGTCTAAAGGAAATGGGCAAAGACATCCATGTAGTAGTTAAGTATTTTGTTATTCAGACCAGTACCATAAACTGTAGCTCAAAGTATTGTGCCGCCTTGTCACTGCCAGAAGTACACACATTCTTGCTGCGGATGGATTTGGAACATTCCGATTTAGAAAGTGGGTTGACGACACGCTGCCAACACAGGTCCAGTCAGCCAGCCATCCGGGCCCCTAACGCCAGTCTGCCCGCCTGAGCTGCCTCCACTTCGGCTGGGTTTCGCGTTACCAGGCCTCCCCTCCCTCCCTTCCACTCTTCCACTCTTCCACTCTCTGTCGCTGGCTTTCAGAGAGGCTTCCGAGCTGGAGTCTGACTGTCTGCGTTGTAAATAGAGTTGACCTCAGAGCAGAGCGGCCGCTGCTACTGTCTTTAACTCTGCTTGGGAGGTCATGCATATGTACGGCATGTGTGTGTGGGTGTAGGTAGGTACTCATGACATTGCAGGGACGGAAATTTGCACACACACTTGCGTCATGGGGACTTGCCTCACAAAAATCAAGTTCCCATGATGTAAATCCTTAATTATTAGATCACATGATTTGAAGTTAAGATGTTTTTTCCTATGGAGGGTCCACCACCTGCTTGTCTCCACGGAGATGTCATTGCTTTGCCCAAAATGTTCCACAATATGGCATGAACTTATTTATCTTTACCTAGAAGTTGGCCTGGTGACATACTGTGACATACTGTGGAACATTCTAGGTCTAGGAAAACCAATACATTTCCGTGGAGACAAGCAGTTGGAGGACCCTCCACCAGAAAAAGTTACACACTGTACCTTTACGGGCATGGTTTAGGTTAGGCAAGTAGTGACTATGGTTGAGGTTAGGATCAGTCTCCAGTCAATGTAATGTCCCCAAACACATGGACCATAGTCGATGGTTCAATCCCTGCCACCGGCATTGCATACTGCCATGGGACCTTGAGCAAGACACTTTATTTACGTCCAATATACACTACTTTACTACTTTCTACATTTTAGATATACAGAAGACGTCAAATACATGATGCAAGATATATAGAATTATGTATCAAAGAAAAAAAGTTAAATAACTAAATATATTTTTATATTTTAGATTAAAATCCTCAAAGTAGTCACCTTTGCTTTGTTGAGAGCGCTGCAAACTCTTGTCCTTCTCTCAATGAACTTCATGATGAAGTCCCCTTAAATGGGTTTCACTTCACAGGTTTGCCATGTCAGGGTCAAGAAATGGTGAAATAGTGCAAACCAGCGATCAAAGCAAAGGATGGCTTTTTATTTAATAATTTTTTTTATATCGGAAACATTTTTTGTTTGCTACATTCCATATGTGTTCAGTCATAGCTTTGATGCCTTCAATTAGAATCTACAATGCAAATAATCATGGAAATAAAGAAGAAACATGCATGAAAAAAGTGCGTCCAAATGTTTGACTTGTAGTGTATATGGCACTGTTGAAGGAATGTGCGAGGGTCTCTGAGGGCTTGCCCCCGGTCAAGGCATTCATCGGTGTGGACTTGAGTTACGACTAGAAATGTGTTGTAGAAGTCTGGAAAGATAGGCTGCAAAGATGATCGTAAGTTACTCAGTCAATTCTGGTTTTGGTTGATTGACAGTGTAATTGTCATAGGTTATGCAGTGTACCAAAATAACTGATCCAAGCTGTCCAACTTTTCCAAATTGTTTGCTCTCTGTACTCGGGTAAATATAGCATGTGGTTTGTCGAGGGATTACTCTTAAGTCTGAGGAATCGTCACTTCTTTTGACATGTTACGATGCAAAGATAGATGTTTATTTGTGTGCAATAATAATTAAGTTGAAATTGAGTATTAATTGCATTACCGACGGCAAATTAAGTGATAGCATTTTTAAAGGTCCTTCAGCGTGCAATGTCCAAGTTGTTTGAATGACTTTTAAATTCTTAAGCAATAGGGGTAATTATACACTTTATAATAACTACACCTTAATTAGTCTTCATAAAACATGAAAAAGAACTTACTTCATAACGAACACATACTTTGTTAAGAAGGATTCAGGCTTCGTAACTACATAATGATGCCCTAACCGTAACTCCTAACCCCTTAAGTAGTTCCCAAGCCTGAACTATTCTTAATAAACCTTCTAGGCCCAGGAAAACCAATACATTTCCATGGAGACAAGCCGTTGGCGGACCCTCCATCAGAAAAAGTTACACGCTGCACCTTTACGGACAGGGTTTAGGTTAGGCAAGTAGTAACTATGGTTAAGGTTCTGTCCTCAAAAACTATGGAAACCCAGCGTACATGTGCGTATAGTGGGTGGGTGAGGGGCACTGGGTTACAACAAACTTTGGGAGCTTGTAATTCAAATGTTGACTTTTTCATATGACCAAACACGTGTGAAAAATAATCGATGGTTCAGCCCCTGCTACCGGCATTGCACACTGCCATGTGACCTTGAGCTAACACTTCATTTTACCTTCAATATACACTAACAGTCAAAAGTTACAACTTAATTAGTCTTAATAAAGCATTAAAAAGGACTTACTTCATAACAAACACTTTATTAAGAATGCTTCAGGTTCAGTAACTGCGTAATGATGACATAAACGTAACTCCTAACCCCTTAAGTAAGTAGTTACCAATCCTGAACCATTCTTAAAAAAAATATATATTTGTTGATTATGAATGCAGTTTTGTTCATGCTTTACTAAGGCTGTAAATTGTGTAGTTCTTATAAAATGTTTCCGGAATAGCATCCATATTTCACATTTTACAGAGGAAAATAAATGGGGTATGGAAACAAAAATAATCCTAATTTAGCCCCTGTTTGTGAGCACACGCCTTGGTTGTGAGCAGGACTCCATCTGCTGGCTCTATGAAGAGTGAAGAGGTCCAAATGTGGCAACAAACATTAGTTGCTTGACATGATGTTTGTGTAACTCCTCAGTTGTCCAGGTAGGATACATAGTACAAGAAAAAAATTATTCTGTTAACTGGATCTGAATGATTTACCCTTAAGGTAGCTCAATAGACCTAGCTAACAAACAGCCACTGTAAACAAACAGGTGTGTTAGCTTCAGTGTAGTTAGCACCTTTCTTCAGATAGATATAAGACAGTGTCCACAGTGATCTGACCAGAACTGAAGAAGCCGCTTGGATGAGCAGTGAAACGTCTTCTTCGCTCAAAAACTTTGTGTCCAGTTGACAAAATCGAAACCATCTGAGTGATATTTTTCACACAAAAAGGGAAGGAGTGGAGAGGCTGAGGAGGCTTGCAGATCTACTGTTGTAGCCGAGTTGGGCGGAGGAATGAAGGAGTGAGGAGCTGACGAGGGAAGAACAGGTCACAAGAGTAATGTAAACAGTTGGGAAGTTACCAAAAATAGGTATTCAGAATACTCCTTTTGAGTAACTATATTCTGGTTACACATTTGGTGGAACACATAAAATCAAAGGAATACATTGCAGTTTTGATTATGCAATTAAGGCTATGAACTGCATGGTATTTGTGTGAAAAAGCAGAAAACATAGCTCTTGTGGTGAGTGATTTTTTTCCTGCTCTAATGAGATAAACAAATCTAATGAGATAGAATTCATAACAAACTGTGAAACAAAAAAGTGTATAGCTACAGAATACTGAATAATACAGAGAACTATATGCAGCAAATACCTTTCCAACACAGGAATTCAAGTTGAATGTACACTTTTAAATGTAACCAAGAAAAGTTGCTCTGAACTTGGGTGGTGTTTGATGAGAGAGCGGAGGCAGTGAGCCAGGGTATTTAGTCCATCCAATGTGTGTTGATAGAGGAGGGTTAATGAGGTTTAATTCAGCTGTTATTCACTCCCTACCTCAGGAGGTGCCTATTCAGCAAAACAATGAGGAGGACTTTAAACAGCCCTTCAGGCACCAACGTTTAACTACCAGAGAAGGACAAAGAGCGTGCACTATACTTCAGTCTGCCGCTGACTTTGAAGGCCCAGTCACAAAGAAGAAAGGACAATTACCCAAGCATCAAATAGAGAATAGAGAATTTTAAAGAAGTCGCCCGCTTGTCTCCATGGTGATGTTGCTGCTTTGCTTACAAATGCAAGATTGATGTTTAATGCCAGACTGTGGAATGTTCCCGGCAAAGTAATATCATCTCCATGAATTTTGTTGCATATTTATTACAAAATGCAATTGTAATAGCAACAGAAACTCAACTCTATGCAAGCAGTTAGCAAAAAATATCTTGAGAAATAGCATTGCCATTGTGTTATTGCCATTGCTTGGAAGGTTCCACAGTATGGCATTGAACTAGATTTATTCTGCAGTTTTTTTATACAATCGCAGTCACTAAAGAAGCTCAAATTGCAAATACATTCTTATTATGAGTGGACCTGGCTCTCAGATCTGACCAGTAACTTGGACTCACCCACTTGTTTCCATGGACATAGATGTAGTATAATAGGTATAGAGCCATACTACAGAACATTTCAGGCAAATGTGGCGAACGCTCCACCAGAAAAACTAGTTAAATGTAGGTAAAATTTATATCAGGAAGGACTCTGACATATAAAATCATCTGAAACGCTGCCTTACATAAAGATAAGTGTAGAAGCTGACACGACCCAAATTATACCTCCGCCGTTGCAGACTTACAAACTATTAATAGTATTAGCAAATGACACCACATGATGCCACACAAGTCTGAGCATGTTTGTTTGTACACATCTCCATGTCACTAGTGTCAGTTATAGAAGCGCTCCCTCGTCTCTCTTTCATGTTATACTGGGAAGTGTCAGATCGCAATATTATAACTACAGACTGGATAAAGAAGTGGACTAAGTGAGTGTGACGTCACCCACAGCGTTCGGCTCCAGTCAAATGAAGCTCGTCGTGGCTAGGGCAGATATAGGGGAGAATTTGAAGCCGAGTTCCATATTTGGAATTCCGACCGTGAGTATCATAGCAACCTAAGAGCCAATCCGGAGTGAGGCTGTTGAAGGTAACGCCCCTTTCCTGCCTGTGCCTCTGGTTTAGCAGGGAGTGGGCACTTAGCAACGCCGTCAATCAAACCTGTTGCTAACACTAGCCGGTGCGACCTCGGGGAAAGAAGGCGCCTGATTTGTCTGTTATTAACGTTCATATCTTGAATCACAGACAAAACAGCGAAATAAAAATACCAGGATCATGTAGAGCGGGTTATACGAACTTTTTAAGACCAAAATGATGAGTCTGACAGCAGCAGTTACAGAGAAAAAGGCGACAGTTTTTCAATAGAAAGTGAATTGAAGCGGATGGAGCCGAAAGTGCGCCAATGCTCACTTCCTATATGGAACGCAGTGGCTAGCAGGTTAGCTATGTCCATTTATATATATATAGTCTATAATTATGACAAGTGTCCAAGTGTACAATTATATATTATTTGTGTTTCATCCTCCCATACTTGTCATACTGACTTATTTTTACATTTTAACTGTATGTAAAGGTTTGTAGTGAACAGACGTGGGTAGTGCTCAGTTACATTCACTCAACTCAACTTTTTATAGAAATTGTAATCTTCTAGCAGCAGCATTACTTTTATTCTTACTTGTGTTTTTACTGAAGTAACAGTACTCTTACCTGAGTAAAAGATTTGGTTCCTATTTCCGCTGTGAGTAAATCTGCAAGTGACAAAAGCTTAAAGTTATATATTAAATTATTTGAACATTATCCTTCAAATAACGCAATTTTTTTGTCTATCCTTTGAAAATACCAGATTTTGTGTTTGACACATCCACAGAATTTTGAGAAATAAACTAAAGCTTTTGAGCAGGTTACAAAGGATTACAATAGATACAATGGGTTTTGACGTTTGTATGAATAGTTTTGAGGAATGCATTTAAAGCTTTGAAAAAAATCTGTTCTGATCAGGGCAATGCGCCAAAGCAACTGGGAAAAGCTGTAATAAACTAAATTACGTCTGTACAAAGGATCTTGACTGAAAAGAAGGTGTTCTGTTCTTGTGTCCTTGGGCAAAACACCTAAATCTTCCAGTGTTTGTATACACTGACAGATGAATGTCGGTGTGTGGAAGAAATGTTTCTTGATGTAAATAGATTTGAGTGCCGAAAAGAGTTGGGGAAAAAGAGTAGAAATCACTCACTCGCTACCACATTCATACAAAGACAAAGAAGGTGAAGTGTCTGCCAAACGACACAACAACAGCTTACACTGGGAGCTACGATGGGTGAATGTTCCAACCATTGCCGCTCCCCTTTAAGTTTTAAGGGAATTTTTTTTTTTTTTTTACATATAATTCAGTAAAATCTGTTTTGTCCCAGTAAAACTCTGTGCTGTCTACATCTAATTATAAAGTGTTTTATTTTCCGTGAACTAGGAAGTACCTCAGTTAGCATGCTAGTTGTTAGCACTGTGACGGCAAAAGTGTGAGGAATAACTATGGACCACTGCAAACAGTTTAAAACTAGTTAAGACAGGAAAAATCAAGTACAGCGCCTTTGAGAATCTTTTATTCAAAAAGTAACTTATTACATATAACATTACGTAAGCCAAATGCAGTAAACCCACCAGTAGAAGCGAGGCACCGACTGTGTACCTCTCTTGCCGGCTTGTTAAGCCTATTAGTATTAGCCATTTGAGGTGCATCACGGTGCTGTCGTTACCTGCCACATATGTCAACATACTGGAAGACAGCTGTGCGCTAGTACCACGCGCAGGTCACACTGAGAAAGCAGCACTGTTAGCCCCGGTGATTAGTGCGTTTCCACCTGCTAGCGCCCCGTCCTCCGCTCCTTCAGTCCACGGAGCAGGCTTTTGAACACGGTACAAAGGGATCAAAGCCGCACAGAAGTACACCCTTGGATCCAGAGACATCAAGCCCATTAGCTTTTAAATATTTAGCCAACACATGTTAGCAATTACATCGGCTGGATGTGCTCCAGGTGTGAGAAGCCCCGAGTCCGACTGGAGAAAAGCTGTGCTGGAAGCATGGATGAATATCAATGTAGAGGATTTACATTTTATGAAAATGTATGTGCTACATTAAATGAAGAGAAGGTTATTTAAAAGCCAGTTTCATGTTTCTTTTAGGTTTTTTTGTAAACCTATAGCTACTATCTGCAAGTTAATTGGATTTTTTTTCACCGATATATAGCAGATGTGAAACCCCTGTTCCCCTGTTCCCCCCTCCCCTCACCTGGCCTTAGTTCAGGCTCACCTGTGCTCTCTGGTCTCTGGTCCAGAGGCACACTATCAGTCCGCAGTAACGTAGCTAGCATGTAGTGGTGATATGTGGGACTACGACAGGACGGACCGGCCAATCTTATTACGGATGGTAGCTTTAAAGTCACCTTCTGTAATTCACGTTTTAGTTGTATACTCTTAATATGTGGTGTGTGAGTGAGCGATTAGGGGGTGACTGGAAGGGCCCGTGACACAGGCAGATTAATAACCATAACCCCCGTAATAACCACCACTGGCAATCGCGACCTAACCAGGCTCATGCCAGATTGATGTGTGGAACTCAATTCGGAGTGCTACACATATCAATCTGGGAAGGCAAACGAGCTGCAAGCGATTTGGACCTATTGGGACGTTCAAAAGTATTCTCCACGCTCATTGGTCAAAGCGTCACAACAGCGGAACCAGCTGAAAAAGCAAACGTTTGTTAAACCCAGATAAGAGAAAAGCGCATTTTTCACAAACAAAATAGTCCATATTTTTACTTCTGCAGAGGGCGCTGTCATCCTTCCCCTCCTGGAAAGAATACCGCTCCAGAGACTGCAAATCAGCTGGTGGACATGGCACAGAAATACGTCAAGGTAAATAAATAAACTAGTCTGTTAGATGAAAACCAAAAAGTAATAGGATGAAGTCAGTTGGTCGGTCGGGCCCTATTGCACCGGCGGGAGCATGTCAAGATGGATTCTCGTGAGTTTAATGTGCAAGGTTAATCGTGACCCCCAACACAAAAAATAGACTACCCGCAAAATGATAAACTAGCCTTATGTCTACTGTTTGATTTTTGTTTCAGAGCATAGGCTAATAAATTAATTTGGTCAGCAAATAGGAATTTACATTAACTGCATGTGAAACGACTATTGAATGTATTTTCAATTTTCCCCATATCATTTGGGGACCTGCTGAAATCATTATTCGACTACCGCACTACGCCACTATGCTAACGTCCACTTATTTTGGGCCGCAAAGTAACGTCTATTGCATCTGTACCATAAAATACAGCATGCAAGCACAGACTTAATGCAATTCTAAATGCTCACATTTCTATATAGTGCTTTTCCACCTTCAAGACCCTCAAAGCGCTTTACATCAAGAAATCATTCACAGATTAACATACACACTGGACACAACAACAGCATTCATCTGTGGGAGCTGGAATTGGAATCTGACCGCTCAATCAATGATGTTTTTTTTACGTCGAGAAGCAGCGTACAAACCGCCAGCCTTTGGATCAATGGACAAACACTACCAGCAGAGCTACTGTCGCCCATGACTATTTACCATTTACTTAATACAATTCAAGCTTCTCTTTCATTTTTCCACTATTTACTTTTGTTTACAGTATATCAACCACAAAGAACACGTATTACAATGGCCATGCACTTGTCGAAAACGCTTCATGCAGGCTTAAATTATTTAGTTATAAGTTATTTTGCATTCCAAGTCCCAAAGTTGCACGTTGACACTTCGCACGATGACGGATGATTAGCAGGACATGTCTCGGAGGACATTAAGCCCACATAAAAGACTGCTCACCCTGTACACACAGCGCTACGGGAAGGCGTCAGTCGCAGCTCGTAAGACACGAGACAGCGTGTGATCTGCCTGCGAGGAATAGATTTGGAATATTTGGATCAGAGGAGGCTGCTGGGCGGAGTCAGGCATGCCAACGCTGTCATCGCTGGAATTAGCTCAGACAGACACCTCCATGGCGGAGAAGGCAAGTGCAGATGCAGAGGAGGGAGGGGTTTTCTGGGATTTAATCATATGCTAACGTAATGGTATTGTCAACCTCACGGTATGTATCCTGCAATTATGTGGAATGAGTAATTGTACTTATATATAAGCTGGTTCATTTTAAAGCTACCATCTGCAAGTTTCTTTCTTTTCTTTTTTTTTTTCCAATAGATGGCATATGTGAAATCCGTACAGGCCAAAGCTGGCACACTATCGGGCAGCAGTAACATAGATACCATCATGTGAGAATACAACAGGGGTGGGAGGGTCAGTCTAATTACAGATGGTAGCTTAAAACAGTTTGCAGCAGGCCAAAGTTATTCGTCACTTACCTTATGCATTCTGGGCACCCTAATTATTTACCGCAATGAGCTTATGTGCGCTTTTCACAACTTTCAGAGACCAGACCGGAGTTTTGCCATGACAGTAAAGCTAAGAACAACTAGCATGCTAACCACAGACTGTATATATAAATGAACATAGATAGCCTGCTGCAGTGAGCCTCGTCATTTTGGTGTTAAAAAGTTCGTACTAACCCGCTCTATACGATCCTCGTAATTTTATTTCGTTATTGTGTCCATGCGTCCTTTCCCCAAGGTCGCTCCTGCTAGCATTAGCAACAGGTTTGATTGACAGCGTTCATTTGACTGGAGCCGAACTCTATGGGTGACGTCGCACTCACTCAGTCCACTTCTTTATACAGTCTGATGATGCTAAAACTCACTTCCTGATTTTTGGACTGTAAAATGATTTCTAATTAGCTGCAGACAGCACGCAGCTGACTCATTTTGACCTCAAGAGCTGCTAATACAATATATCTGTACAAGATCAAGACCAATTTTGCTCAAATGCATCGGAAAAATAAAGGATGACATTATTAGCAGTAGGGTTGTATGAACTTTTAACATGGCATTTCCGGGCTGACTCCAGGACTGCACACTCCACTATATTTTCCAAGTGGAACAGACCGTTGGGAGTGCTGTCCTTGCAACGAAGCCAACCCTACACACACACATACCCACCCAGCGTGCAGCTTCCAGGGGTGGGCTAGCTCTGACCACCCATCTGCGGCCAGCCGGTCAAAGCCAGGGCACCCATCCAGTCTTTCCAAAATACTCACCCAAACCAGAACTGCCAGTCTCTGTTCCTTTTGTGGGTCCCGGGTCTTTCATTTTGCTGATTTGGTTTTTGTGCCACTAATAATAGGCTTGGCTTTTAAATTAACCTAGTGCAGTAGAACGGAATATTACGGTGATTAATGAAATAGGCTTGACGTAGCAGAAAAATAGCAGGCAATGCAATTCTAATGAACACTTTTGGTAACCCACGTGCGAGCCGCTCTCCTCGAAACTAATAGAAAATACCAGATTCGAAGAAAGGAGCATAAAACTACATTACCATGGTGGATCTTTGGAACATCCATTTTCTGTTCCATCTCTGGTTATTTTTTACAGCTAGCCTCGAGGCATCATTGGAGACGGTAATAACGTAGTGACCTTTACATGGAAATGCACTGCGGAAAAGAATGGTTTGTGGTTCGTAGTAGCATGTGTGAGCAGGAAGCTTGGGCGCGCTGTTTACGGAATAATCATAGACCATTACTGGAGTTACAAAAAAGTGAGAGAACATTATAATTTTCAAGAAAATAGTATAAATGATTGCGAGTAGTAAGCGGTAGTCGTTTGTGTGGAGAAAACTTTGCAAGATGTGAGACTCCGCTTGCAGTTGGGTGGATTGGTCAATCGGACATGCACGATCCGTCTGTTTCAAAACAAATATGACCGCTTACGAGGACAAAAGAAATCACAGGGACTGAAAAACATTGTGTATTTCTGCAGAATCAATGAGAAAAGGACTAAAATCTGTTCATTTGAGGTGACGGAAATGTGATTTTCTTCAAAATGATGGGTGACAAATGAGCTCCTTCGTTTCACATGCGTAACTGAAATGGAAAAATCTGACTACACGGTTGTGTTTGTGCCTGGCTCGAGGTGTGATGGAGGGATCAGTAGGGATGGCACAATAAACAATAATATCGTTTATCGCGATAATAATTGTTTGTTGGACATTGTATATAATCGTGAGACTCGCCAACAAAGATAATCACCATTTCATCATCAGAATGTGCAGAAAAAAACTACTTATCCATGATGTTTTCTTCTAGATCATTGTTGTTTTCACGAATAAATGCACAAAACTATAACAGATATTAAAATATGGAACCTATTCATAATATTCAAATTATAATTACCGTATTTCCCGGAGTATAAGTCGCACTGGAGTATAAGTCGCACCAGCCAAAAAATGCATTATAATGAAGAAAAAAAAAACCATATATTTCACATATAAATCGCATCTGAGTATAAGTCGCACCCCTGGCCAAACTATGAAAAAAAGTGCGACTTATAGTCCAGAAAATACGATATTGATATCCATAGCAAAATCTGTCAGCAACTTTAATCATTATCTGGATATAATTGTTAATCGCAATTATTTTGGCCATGATAAACCAAATTTCAATACCGTCTCATGTCTAGGAACCAGACTGATTTCCCTATACAGAGATATAACTCTGAACTTGCCAGATAAAAGATTCACATGCCGTCACCCCTGTTTCCGATTTCACACAATTCAGACAGTTTGGTAACGCAATACATGTAAACACACTGTAGTATAAGATTAACACTAAAGTACATCGAGACCGAAAGCTATGCAAAATCCTAAGAGGAATAATGTCACTGTAACCGTGACAACAGTGTGAGCAAAGTCAACTTTATGTCAGCAAATGTTACTTTTGTCAAGGCTACTTTTAGTCTTAAAAAGAACCCTTGAGAAAGGGCTGAAAATGTCAAGTCACTCAAACGTTACAGGTGTGAAGCGCGTTCCCGTCAATCTATCATTCCAACACATTTCATGGCATTTCTCAGCGGGAGACATAAAGTTTGAATCCAAAATACGTCAGCAGCCTTTAAACTTTCAAGTCAGTTATTTTTAAATGCACTTAATAGGAATTGGCATTTGGCTAGCACGTTTTTAATCACTGTGGCAAGACGGAACAGAGGAGAAATCGATGAAACGGTAACTCGGAGAGACGCAGCAGGTAAATTCAGGTGAATTGGCCTGTTCTTTTAATTCTGTTATCTGAATCAAGAGCAGATTTAAACCAAGTAATGGAATGCAGCATGAGAACCAGTTAGTAGGTGTAACCAATTATGTTGCTAATGTATAAAAGACAATGACCTACTTCTACCTGCTTCTCAGACAAGTATATTCCATTTTCATAAGAATCTAGGAAATATCTTAACGTAGCTGTACTCCATTTTTTCCATTTGTTTGAGTAAAAAAAGTCTTGGCTTATTACAAATATACTGTAGAAGCAGCTCTTGAGGTCAAAATAAGTATACTGTCTGAATCTGAAATGATCTAATTACTACATCAAAGTTGTGAAAAGTACTTAAAAAGTGATCATGCTGAATAATTAGGATGCTCAGAATGCATACAGTAAGTGAGGAATAACTTTGCACCACTGCAAAACATTTAAAATAAACAAATTCTGTTTTTCGCATTTTAAGACTGTGACAGAACCGCACGCTCCCGCACGTACACGATGCATAGCGGGCCGCTGCAAATTTTAAGTACTTCTTACCTTTTTACGCTGTGTCCCCATCCACCACATATGACCCTTTTTCCTTCTCCACTGTCTCTCCGAGGTCTCCGTACCGTATAATCCCTTTTACATGTGCGATTCCACTGTGCACACCGGGCTCGTTCCCTCTTCAAACAGTCCCTGATACCTCCACTTCCGTGTACCTGGATCCAGGCACTTGTGGGCGGTTTCCATGACCATGATCTCATGTCATAATTTTTCATTAATTCAGTGAAGCAATAAGATGTAAGATGGGAAAATGATCAGTCACGTTATTATTAAATCATATGGAGTAAAACTGTTATGATTAAATATGTTTTTTTTTTCAATGTTCGTGGGAGTGGCTTGAAGTTTAAGGGGGGAGCTGCTCTAACCTTCTAGTCAGTCTGCAACATCAGCACAGTGAGAGGACACTCATTGTTGGAGAATTCATCGTCACCTGTAAATATCAACTTTTTGTGCTGTTGCGCTTTCGTAAGTTGGGACAATAAACACTGTAAAAATAGATTTTTCTAACTTAGCCATTGTAGTTACGAAACATAGCCACCAAAAACACAGCAAAAACAAAGTACATGGCCTTGAAGATTGTATCCAGGATCAGATGTTAAAGGTGTATGATATAACACTGACGTCACACGTGGATTTGGGTTTGTGATGACACCTTTTGACAGCTCCGTTCTGATATTCACTTTTGAGTTTTAATGTTCTTTGAAAATAATCAGAGTGATAGCGCTATAATCTATCAAAGGATAGATTACACAATACTTGTTTTAATCCTTTTTCCCCAGGTGCTGTCACAGTAAACCAGATGTACTGTTATTTGATACTATTTTTCACCGGATATCATACCTGTCGCAACAAGCAATCATTGGAGAGGGTAATGTGGGTGTTGTGTCTTGCCCAACTCATTTTGGGTGAGAGATCAGGTAACCATCTAATCGGAGGGTTCATGCTTACAAGATATGCCACTGTTGCCCAGCCATGGTTTAATTATACTACTTAGTACTTTAAAGGTGCACTACGTGTTACTTTTAGAGCATCCATGAAAAGGAGAGTCTAAGTGCTCTCATTGGGCTCTCCCTGTATAAATAAAGATAAATAAATACAATGAGATAAAAATGTAAGAGGGCCCTCGTGTGGCTTGTCTACCTGGAGATGTCATTGGTTTGCTTAGAATGTTCCACAGTATAGCATTAAAGTTACGTTATTTATTTAATGTTTTGTGTTTATATAAGTAAAATACCTTGAGAAACATGAATTGTTGCTATGAGTGGGGTGACCTCTCCACAGATTTGACCTGTAACCTGCCCTGGTTGCGTCACCTGCTTGTTTCCGTAGAGAGAAAAGAATGCCATACTGTGGAATATTCCAGCCAATAACATAAGTCGGTGGTATAGAGTTATTTAGTTCACATTTATATTACATATTTTTGCCACCTGCATGACTTTATGGAGATAGAACGTTAAAGCCATATTATGGAACATTTTAATACGACAAGCAGTTAATGTGCATGCCACAAAGCCATGTTACAAGTCAGGTCTATGTAGCAGCAAATCTGCTCACTGTGAGAACGCATGTTTTTCAATGTTGTTTTTTTCCCCCTCGTGAAATAACAATACATTTGAAATAAATGCTCTGTTTTTTTTCTTTTTCTATCCTTTTCTTTTTTGGCTAAAATGTTAAACAGGAGGGCTTTAATAAAAACATAAGCTTCTAGAAAGAGAAACAACATTCAACATTTTTACCAACAAATTGCCCATAGCGTGTCGGCTTGATGATACAGTAATTCAGTTGAGTCCATCCTGCAGAATAAGAATTGATCTGTTGAAGCCACATTAGCAGTGTTGGGCCTGTTTTCTCATTAATCACACAATTCAATTTTCCACCAACCAATTTTTACATCTTTGTGTCTGGGGCCAAAACGACCTGCTGCTTGATAGGTGATAAAAACTAATTATGTTTACCTTCCCCCATCGGCGCATCCATCCACTCTATTGATTTTTGGACATCTATATGAAATGAAATGTCTGTCTCTACTTTTCTTCATTTGCCAGACACTAACTCTTCTCTAAGCTGTGTGTGCGCTTATCTGCTCCACCTGCTTGTACACGTACAACATAAGATGGTCTTCATTTAAGCTCAGATCTCCAAATGATCACTAGCCTCGCCAGCAAGACGAATTCTCATGATTTTTGTGAAGGGTTTCCATGTGATAGGAGACTGACCAGTCACAGGGCAGCACTGTGGTTTGGGTGGAAGCCGGCGTCGAACGAACCAAAACAAAACATGGTGACGCCGATAGCAGTACTTCAACCTATTTTAGCGGAAATACAGGCTGTTTTGTTTTTGAAAAGCATTCAGAGGGAAGCGCCTTGTACATTTGTGAACGGGCTTTTTCTCTCAACTGGATTTAACCAAAGTTTGATTTTTTCAGCTTGCTAAAACTCAGTTCAGAAGGCTACACATGTCAATCTGGAGAAAGCCAGGCTAAATACTCACTGTGAGAAGACCAAAAATATGACTGGACTTTCATTATCTTCATGTCCCTGTGTTTTGTTTTACTTACACCACACATTATTAGGAAAGCCTGGATATTTAGTCCCTCTCCTTCTATAGCTCAAAATGTTCTCCCCTTCAGAATTGTCCACTAGCCTAAAAAGTTTTGGAGTGAATACGTTTCGCCACTCATTCAAGAGGTTTTCTCAGTTCTCAGTGTAACAGGCTAATAGTAGTATCGAATTTCACCAAATCTGTTATTTTGTTATAGTTTGATTTATGTATTTGTGCTGCTGTGAGCTTTGTTTTGGTGTTGCCAAGCAACGTACCCTCAGAGCTGCGCAACAGGTAAGACGCTCAAATTTTGTGTCTAGACAAAATTGTTATTTTTTTGCTAATCAATGTTTTTATTAATTTACTTTTATTGTACTTTTCTTTGTTAAGGAATATTGGTTGGACCGCCTCACACTCAGCAGTTTGTGGTTGGTCTGTTTGTTAAACAGGTACAATAATCTAACAAAAGTAAATATCTGTAGAAATGTACAGAATCAGGTGAATATCAGTGAAGTATAGAATGTTTATTTCTTTACACGTGAAATTCTGGAATGTTTTCATTGGAATTGTAATTTATTTTAATGTATATTTAGAATGTAAGAGCTGGGCAACTTTCTCTGAGGAATATTGGTTGGACTGCCTCAGGCTCAGAGCAGTTTATGATCTGTCTTTTTGTGAAACAGTAAACCTTCTGAACCTGGACTGAGTTTCTGTCCTCTGCACCACTGCCCAGAACAGAGCAGAGGTGTGTCCAGTAAGGAGTATGTGTTATCTGTTAAAGCGGAACTAAGTAACTTTCAGCGATAGAGCTCCCCCTGCAGCTCCCTCATAAGAATACATTGTCAGGGAACAGACTCAAAAGCATTTTTTTTTTCTTTTCTTTTCTTCTCTTTTCTTTTTTTTAATTGAAAGTAGGCAGTATAATCACATAAACACATAACATTGCCAAATATAAAAAAGCCAGCGTTTCCCAGAAGAATTCTCTTTGGGTCGTGTCGGCCATATTGCAAGGCAGAAGGCAGCAGTGGGACACAATGGATGTTTCAAACAACCCAAAAATACATATTTAACCATCACAGAGACTTACAAAGATGTTAATGAGGTAAAAATGTTACTTAGTTCTGCTTTAAGTCCATGGAACTACTCTAGGACTGTGAAGTGAGTCCTATTTTGCGTGATCACTCAAGACCCTTAGCTGCAACCGGCCTTAACTGGAGAATTTCACCTGTTGTGCATGTTTTGGGTCGATGGGGGAAACGGGAGTGCCTGGAGGAAACTCACCCAGACACAGGGAGAACAAGCAAAAAATCCACACAGGTCCAGGCCGGGTCGGAAGTTGAACTTTCACTTCTTGCTGTGAGTAAGAGTACTAGCCACTCAGTTGCTGCTTAGTTTAACTAGTCACTATTGTTTTGCAGATGCATTCCTAGCGCCTTCTGCTGGTGTTTTGTATTAAAACTGTGTCCTGGAAATATAGTGTGCTTGGATTGTTTAAGTATGATGTTCCAAAAGCCTGTAAAATGTATAGTATAAGATATTTAATTGTGACGTTTAAAACCAAATCAGTAACTTCTGGGACTTAAGTCTAGATGGGGACAGTAATATCAGTCGCTAAAATTCTGTAATAAGGAACATCCAAGAACAAACAGTAAAACCCCATTAACATACAAAGTAACCATACAGTCTACGATGTGGTGGACAGTCGTACGCAGGTAGCCTTGATCGCAAAGTAGGTTTAATGTACAAAGAAACTGCAAACATGCTAGCCCTACAGATTCCAGTCCAGTGAGGCTTATTTAAAAGTTGCAGTCTCCACACCTGTATTTCTCTTCGCTCAGCTCCTGTCTGGCTGATGAGCTGGCAGCAGTTGTTTTTGAGAAGAGGTGGACCACAGAAGTTGTCAAAATTGTCACTGCCTGTGCTGCCAATAGAAAGTAACAACATGTATTTACAGTAGCCAGAGCCTGGTGGATTTAGACGGTCTATATTTAGCTGTCAAATAAAAATGCCCCCAAAAAAAAACAATCCCAACAGTTAATGTAAAAATGGCCACTTAATCGGCTATTATGGCTTTTTGAAGTATTGCGTCAGAATATTGTGACTGAAACGCCATGTCGGACTTTGACTCGGTTCCAATTCACTTTACATTGAAAAATTGTCGCCCCTCTCTGTGTAAATGCTGCAGTGAGCCTCAACATTTTGGTCTTAAAATGTTCGTATTAACCCGCCCTACATGATCCTGCTATTTTTTTATATTTAGCTATTGTCACTGTAAATTAAAATATGAACATTAATAACAGACAAATTAGGCGCCTTCTTTCCCCAAGGTTGCTCCTGCTAGCGTTAGCAACGATGTCAATCAAATCTGTTGCTGAGCGCTCGCTCCCTGCTAAACCAGCGATTCAGGTGGGAAGGGGCGTTACCTTCAACAGCCTTGCTCCGGATTGGCTCTTTGGTTGCTATGATAATCGCAGTTGGAATTCCTACTCTTTGGTTCTATGATAATCGCAGTTGGAATTCCTAATATGGAACTTGGCTCCAAATTGGTCCCTATAACTGTCTCGATGAGCTTCATTTGAGTGGATCCAAACTCTATGGGTGATGTCATACTCACTTAGTCCACTTCTTTATACAGTCTATGGATGAAACAATAATTGAAATATTGTGCTATTATATCATCAAAAGGCTCACAATAATATAGTGGACTATCACAGTTACAAGCATTTTGTAACCAAGATTAATCAATATTTGTTTCCAGTTGCACATACATTTAAAAAACCTGGAAAATGTGTTTTCAAGGGGTGCTCATTCTCCACTACTAACACTGCATATTGTTGTTGTGTTCATGGGCAAGACCCTTCATCCTTCATGCCTGAATGAATTCATGTTACTCTGACAATGATCGCATAGGTTGGAGAGGCTGGCACAAAATGAAAGCCACATTTTCATCAATTTGCCCTAAAATGTGATGTAAATGACTATAGCAGAGCCGCACAATTCATGTCAATCAAACAGAAATTGCATTTGAATGGATCCAATTAGCAAATCCCAAAGGCTGCAGTTTTTGAAGATTCATGTCAATCAAACAGAAATTGCAATTTGAATGGATCCAATTAGCAAATCCCAAAGGCTGCAGTTTTTGAAGGAGCATACTTCCCTCCCACAAACAACAAAATATCTTGTCTTATTCCGCATAAAAATTGCTAACCCTGTAGTTAAATCGAAATGCTTGTCTGAACAATTTGGGAAAAAAATATCATATTTTTCTGAGTTTAAAATGCATATGACAAGTTAGACAACTAATTTCACTAAAACACTAACATAATTATATTAACAAAAGATCTTGCTTCGTTTTTTCTAGTGTTTTAATTTTGACAAAGTTTATCATTTTACGTCCTGGTTGGACACGGGCAGCAGATATGACGTACGTAGAGGTAATTAACATAACTGTTACCTAGCAACCATGACGTTAGAAAGGGCCAAACATGTCTAAATAGTTATGATTAGACTAATAAAGATATACGGCGACACCTTTATTTAGTTAAATGACGGTCTAAACTGTCAGAAAAATATTCCCTTTGTGTGAGGAATTCTGTTTTAGAACGCAGCGCTATTTTGCTATTTCTTTTCATCTTGTATCCCATTGAATAACAGAAAATAAACAGCATTTCTTTCTGTACTTTATTATGGAGATATAATACACATGCAGACTTCAGCCTCTACTTTAGATGCACTTTTTTTAACTCAGCCCGTCGTTTCCTAACAGGTGATGAATTTAAAACCCATCACTGTTCACTCTATGAGAAAGTAGGTTGGCCGTCGCTATCTGTCAGAAGAGAACAACACCGTATAAAATGTTTTTATAAGGGACTATAAAATGTTTTATAAGGGACTACGACGATAGACTGACTGAATATCTCACTTGTTTGTTGTTTGTTGATCTTTAATACAAGATCTCATGATTGTCTACGCCTAAAAACTGACTGCACTAGAACTGAGATGGGAAACATGGCTTTTGACTGCTTTGCTTCTGAAAAAAATGGAATGAATTTCAAGAACTTGCAAAACTGGATACTTTGGTGCCGCAAACGCACTTTAATAATCTGGTGATAAACATTCATACTCCCACCTGCTCCTAAAATAAATGTGTCAGTCACGCAAAACATAACTTCATGTATGTTTGCGACGAGGTAAAAACAATATAACGTGGATCAAAAATAGCGCGATGTAGGCCCTTAAAATGACTCTCCACCTTGAAAGCAACCTGCAGTCTGTTAGCCCCCGCTCACCCCGCTCACTTCAGTTTGTTTGTAGGTGCATTAACTCAAGGTCACTTGCCTGCTCCTCCCCAGAGTCAACACATTTATCCATTTCAAACCTGCTGTTACACTTCTATCGGCGAGCACAATCCCATCTGGAACGCCCGAGCCATTTCTAATTTGGTCCAATTTTAACTGGTGTTTGCCGGGCTGCCCTGCGAAATGTCCTCTCTTTAAGGCATATTATAGTTTTATTAGAGCTGGGAGAGGCACCGAGGACGGGGGGGGAGGGGAGATAGTCGCCTGCTGATATAATTCCTCCACCGCTTCCATTTATCTCTTAGCTCCTGGACAGAAGAGTAATATCGCCGCTCTGAGGTGTTTTCTACAGCGCCGGCCCGAAGCGGTTCCGTGAACGTGCTGCAAAGTCATGCCTTCTGTGAAACGTATACGCTGCCGAAGTGAGACCGGCAAGTGTCATACAACATTTCAGAAGCTTGTTATTCTTGAGTGGCATTACAAGTTTGGAGTACGGCTGTCGGTTTTAGCTCACTATTATTTATCACAAGTTCATTTTGGCCATCAGCGAGCTCCAACTTCAGCTGAATTTGAGGAGACGGGTGAGAAGTTCATACAGAAAACAGTGAGTTCCGGGTCAGACTGCGCTCTGCTCCCTCTGATTCTGCAGGAGGTCCTCTTCTCTGGTATTGTGTGTATGTGTGTGTGTGTGTGTGCTGTGTGTGTGCTGTTGTATTTATATCCTAGTAGGGTCCACAACCTGAGATATGACTCACATCGTGGGGACCATACTTCCCCATACTGCACTTGGCATGTCAGAAAGCTGTTTCCCATTGATTTAGATGGTGGGACCCATGAGTCCCACCATCTAAATCAATGGGAAACAGCTTTCTGATATGCCTAGTGCAGTTTTTCTCAAAATTAGACCCCTGGAGCCCAATTTTCATGATAATGTGTGCATAATGTTCTTACCCTAGTGGTCCATGGGTGGTACTGTAAGGTCCCCATAAGGACATTTTCTAAATAGTGTGTATATGGGGCCCCTACAGGGATGGTTTCCAAACAATAATGTGTGTATTCCTATCATTGTATTCAGTATATACAGGGTCCCCACAATGATACAGTTTGCAAACAATTTGTGTATTAATATGATATTACTATACTGATTTATTGTTGATTAAATGATGGGTGGAACTACGTATATATTTTGGGGTTTAATATTTATTGTGGGTACATTTTCTTTGCAATAGTGCGGAGATTTTCTGTAATACGATAAGAATTAAGCTGCAGGTTTTTAATAAGTATCTTGTATTGCTAATTATTGTTCAATTCTTCCTGTCTTTTAATGATACTGTACATATAAAAATGGTTTATGGGATTATCCTGCTTTCAGGTAGGCTAAAATATTATGGACTCAAAGAAATGGACTGAAACAAGGCTTGTAAGTTTAAAACTTTTCTGTGGTAATAGTCCTGCTCTAAATATGAATAAGTTACCAAGCTCTGGTAGGTTTACTGAGGCTACAGGATATTTTTGGCATTGTTTTAAAAGAGACACACTTTCTGACAAACACTGTCCCCACAAAACCTAAGCCCATCCCCCACCCCACGTGCTCACAAGCCAAGGTGAAGCTAACGCACTCAGGCTAATTGTCTGTGGGCTAAAGTTTCAGTTTTTCTCCTTTTAAAAGGTCTGAAAACATTGCATTTCATACACTGTGGCGATGAGAAAGCTTTAAATAAAAATAAATGTAAAATAAAAAGACACATTTTCTGACAAACACGGTCCCCACAAAACCTATGCCCATCCCCCACCCCATGTGCTCACCGGCTGAAAATTAGCACTCAGGCTAACCACAAGGAGAGTTCGAACGGTTCCTCGGACAGATCGCAAAACTACTCAAACATGCATGGACGACATATAAAACCCCTTCAGGTTATAATGCATAATACCCCCTCTTTAAGATAAGTATTGCTGTTTACAATGATCTACGCACAGTTTGCGATAGCTTATTAATAAATAAACAGGGGGGGGAAGCCTAACATGTCTTCTTTAAAAGCCAACATGAATCATAATTTGCTTTTAAAAGACACTTAGAGGTTTGGTAGTTAGTTTGCAAGCAATGACTTTGTTGAGAAGCAATTAAAAAGAAGGGCTAAAGCTTTGCTGGTTGTCACAGATAAGGATGCACACAACACAACCACAGAACATGTCTTAATCACATATTAGAACTTCTTAAGGAATGATTAATGTTAGCCGTTTTCATGTCTGTGTGTCGAAAAATCTGAAAAATATTTTGAAGATTAGCACATACACGGCCGGTCAAAAGTTTGGACACACCCCCTCATTAGCTTTTTTTTTATGTTTACTACTTTCTACATTTTATATGCATACAGAAGGCATCAAGTATATGAAGTAAGATATACGGAATTATGTAGCAAAGAAAAAAGTTCAATAACTCACCCTTTGCTTTGTAGACAGTGCTGCAAACCCTCGACCTCTCAATGAGCTTCTTGATGAAGTCTCCTGAAACAGTTTTGACTTCACAGGCGTCAAGGGTCAAGAAATGCCAAAAGTGCAAACCAGGGATCAAAGCAAAGAGTGGCTGTTTTTAATCTTTTAAATTCTAAAACAGTTTTTTTGAGTTTATTTTTTTAGTTGCTCTAAATAAGATGAAACATCTACATCAACATTAGCAAGTTTTTGAAGAACCATTCGTTTTGATGTTACTTGAATGGCTTTGTACATTTACAACTATTTATCTTGCTGTAACTTCTCATCTTGTCCTGCCAATAAATGTCAAACCTTTATTAATGATTCATATTTTCCTTTTCAAAATAGCTCAAATGTCACTTTTGGGAAAAATACCCAGAAATTGCAGATGTTTTCATTGTAAACAGTTTATCCAAAACATGAGCTCTTTAATCATGACCTCTCATCAAAATGATACACTACCTGAAGTTGTATTTTGTTCCCCCTTTATCTTTCAATGACCAGTAATATAAATGTACCAAACCCATCTATTAGAAACCATGTGTCATGACTCTGCCTATTACTCACGTCATAACACAACATAATATGACTGTGTAAACACTGTACTTTGACATTGAGCAACAAGATGGATCCTTGTGATACTTGTGAGTTTACAAACTCACAATGATCCATCTTGACATTCTCCTGCTGGTGCCCAGTCGCTGGTTGGCGGAGCAATCACAGAGCAGCATTGAAGTTTGGGCGGAGCCAAAGGCCCAAGCCAAAACATGACGATGCCGACAGACGAACGTCATCATCCATTTTGTTTGTGAAAACCGTGCAGAGGGAAGCGTTTTGTGGAGGGAAGGATGGAAAAAAAAAATTTGGCTTGTTCCACTGTTGTGATGCTTCAGTGCTTCGACCTTTTAGTGAGAGCCGTTCCAGAGTGATAAATGTGTAGAACTCAGTTCATAGTGCTGCACATATCTGTCAGGCATGAGCCAGGTTAATTGTATTTTACCTCTGTGTAGTTCCTAACTCTATTACACTACACAGCACAATCTAGCTCCGAACTTTCAGTTTAGTTTCTGGAGCAGACTGAAATGGAAAAATGAGTAAACAATTCCATTATGGGATGATTTGGAGCATACTTTTGTACTCCTGAATATTAGCATAACAAAAGGTGAAACGTAATGACCCCTCTTTATTCTGCTATGAAGAAACAAATTGACTCTCAACCATTATAACAGTCTCACTAACACATTCATAACACGTTTTTCTATAGAAAGTGTTTGTAGACTTGTTTTAGTGATGACATGTAAAGATAGATTAAAAAAAACACACACACACACACACTCTGTGACATATCAAAAGAAATATGCTGGGCCACCTTGTAAAAGAGAAAACCAATATCAAGTTAATGAACCACAAAAACAAACGCTAGCATAAAGCTTTTGTCACTAACACACGTTTTCATTAAGCAATTTCCATTTATGGACTTTGTAGATGTTATTGTGTGAAAAACTACTTTCAGAAGCACATTCTTTATGAATAACTCATTAGTACCCAGCTTGAAAAATAAGAATTCCACATCGATAAAACACAGCAGTTATTTGTGTCCATAACATCATCCTCCCCAGGATCACTAACATTTGACTTGCATTGTTTAGTTGCGCGGCATAAAAGCGGTCATTTACCCTGCTTTCCTTTCTAAAGATCACAATTACACTTCGGATCAATAAATACGCATTTGGTTATGTTTATCTAGGCCAATTTGTCCGTATAATCAGCCTGACTGTCTTGTTCATTAGGCCGTAATAGATAGCCATTAATACAGCGTCATCTCCCGGGAGTGTTTGAAGGAGAGGAGGGCGCTAAGATGATTACTGCCAAGTGTTGACAACATTACCCACGAAATCAAATTAGACATGTACAACTCAAGATTGCAAGATGAAGTGTTATTATTCTGGAATAAAAGGCAACGTGTCAGTGGTGAGTAATGACATTTTCTCTTGTAAAACCTCAAAAACACGTCTAAAATGTGAAAGAGCTGTCACAGTTTCATAACAAATATAAAAGTCTACAACTATGCTAAAAGTGAAGTTTATAGCATCGACTATAAAGAAGTGGACTAAGTGAGTGACGTCACTTATAGCGTTAGGCTCCAGTCAAATGAAGCTCATCGAGGCTAACAGTTATAGAGGCGAATTTGGAGCTGAGTTGTCATCAACGCTGTTGCTAACGCTTTTAGGAGTGACCTCAGGGAAAGAAGCCGCCTGATTTGTCTGTTATTAATGTTCATATCTTGATTTACGGACACAAAAGTGGAATAAAAATACCAGGATCATGTAAAGCGGGTTAAAATGACGACAGAGGAGTGACAGTTTTCTAATGTAAAGTGAATTGGAGCCAGAGTCGATGGAGCCTGAAGCGTGCCCATGATCACTTCCTATTTGGAACACGGCGGCTAGCAGATTAGCTATATCCATTTATATATACAGTCTATGGTTTGTACCTGAATCTACAACAAGAAATCACGTTGTAGAAAACCAGTTAACCGTTAGCTAAACAGGGAAACTGCGGACTCTGCTCACATAGATACAGACTTTGTGATCATACACCATTGAACTGAACCTTTCTCTCCCTGAACAACAAAGCGTGCCCTGATCACTTCCTATTTGGAACACGGCGGCTAGCAGATTAGCTATATCCATTTATATATACAGTCTATGGTTTGTACCTGAATCTACAACAAGAAATCACGTTGTAGAAAACCAGTTAACCGTTAGCTAAACAGGGAAACTGCGGACTCTGCTCACATAGATACAGACTTTGTGATCATACACCATTGAACTGAACCTTTCTCTCCCTGAACAACATGTTTCTGAGTCTGTGTGTTGAGAAAATAATAGGCTTCGTACACAGCAGCACGCTAGCTAGCTCACTGTGTCTCAAAGCTAACAGTCACTTTTATTAACATCGTAAAACATAAAATAAACAACTTATTAAAATTCAAATTAATTCAAATAAAACTACCCAATTATTTTTTAAATGTAGAATACTTCAGTATGAGGTGTTTTAATAGTTATTATGTCTCAAAATTAGCATTAACGTTAGCATTGAAACACAAACATCTCTTTCTAAACACAAAAGTGTCGTCCACTGAAGTGTTTTATTTGTGCAGCGTTTAACATGTCAGTGACATCCACCCGCAGCCCCCGTCCACTGCCTCATCTTTAAATATTTATTAATTTTAGCGTGACTGAATTGGACACGAAGTAGTGATGCTAACAGTGAGGTTGCCGGGCGCTACTGTGCACAGGACCCATTGTTGTGGGGAAGAAACAACATCTCCACGGCCAACACATTTTGTCTGTTAAGATGCCCATAGCAGCTCCGCCTCAGTGTCACTCAGTCGAATGTTGAGGAGCACTTTCAAATAAAATGATGTCGGTGCATAACATCTATAGGCTGCGTTCAAGTTCTACAATTTGATCTTCTCAGACGGCGGGTAAGCGCCTATCTAACTCTGTAGGAGAGTCCTTGTTTTTGAAAGATATATCCAATATAGAAATCCACAGACATTTGAACTTTATCATTTGTTCGGAATTGGGTACACACACTTGCAATCTTAATCTCATGTCGTAAAGTCGTTTTAACTGACAACAATCATGTCTTTGGAGTAGAATAATGGCACCAATTTCTGAGGCTATTGTTAAAAAAAAAAAAAAAAAAATTTCACTTTTGTTTATTTGTACAGACAGAAGATGTTGACCTTGGTGCCAGTTCTTGATTCATGCGGATAGGCCCAGTAATTACGGAGATATTAACCATGAAACAGGTCAACAAGTCTACAATCAGACAGTTACGCAGCAAATTCCACCTGAGAATTCTGACCTGTCTCCAGCTCAGTTTAAACTAGAGCGATTCTACAGTCTTGTGATGTTACGTGAATGCAACCAATTCTTGGACCATCCCCTAAAGTTTCAAAACTAAATTCTATACTATGTCATCATTTCAGATATATAACTCTGTAATTTTGAAAGAAATAACCCACCAGAAAACCTCCAATTTTTTTTTTTTTTTTTTTTTTTAAATTCAATTCAAGTTTATTTATATAGCACATTTAAAACAACTTCAGATGCCCAAGGTTCTTCACATAAAAGTCAACAAAAAAATACATAAATGACAATAAAACACCATTATTAAATGCCAGGGAGAAGAGGTGGGTTTTCAGTCTAGTCTTAAACTGTGTTAAAGACTGTTCCATAGTCTGGGCACTGCCACAGAAAAGGCTCTGTCATCTCTGGGTTTATTATTATTTCTGAGTGATTCCAACTGACAATCATTTTTCTGATCATGCCCCAAGAGAAAAACTGTAATTTCGCTCGCTGACAGAGAGAACATTGAGTCTTAAGCCAGCTTTTGTAGATAGGTCCAGTAAATACAGAGGTAATAATATCCATAAAACTAGCGATGCTCTGCATAGTGATGCTAATATCGCTTGCTGTGATATTTCCCAGACATCATATCGGCCTGGTATTGTAAATGTATCCGATATTCTGCACTCATTTGGGATGAACCATGTCAATAATCTACCTGTTTTTATGGACTTTATTCTGGAAATGTTGGACTGATAAATGCTGAAACAAGACAAGAACCTTTTCATTCATCATGTCGCCAACGTCACTTTTATTGGCCCTCGAGGGACATTGTTCTTCCTCGGTTTCTTCTTCTTATTTTTTTTCCCCGGTTAAGCATTGCATTTTTCACCCCCTGAACATGCACGAAAAGTCCCTTAACCGGGTATAGGACCGACCGGTTCAACGAAAAATTCGAGAAAATATGCATTGTGACAATGTCCCACGCCCCCCAGCTCGACGGCGCCACCTTGAAAATTCAAAATTGCCGGTTCAAAGCCAGAGACGCCGCTGCTATAATGAGATGGCCACACAGCGCTATAAAAACGGTGCGAAGGGGGAGGGATAGCGGCCGGGCGGTGGCCGAGCGGGGAGGATGTGACGGGGGCGGTCGCTTGGGGGGGCGGGCCGCACCATGGCGAGGGCCATCATCGCCGCTTGCGGCTTTAATGACTGTTACTCGTTGCCAAATGTAACAAACATATAAGCAACATGCACTGGCCTGCGCTGCTAACAAATGTTTTATTTTCAGTGATTCGCCCGCCTCACACTCGTGCCAGAGCCCTATTGTATTTGTACAATTTTGAGGAAAATCGCAAAAATCAAGCAGTAAACAATAATGTATGACAATTAAGGGTATAGAAAATTTGACTTTAGTGAGTTCTAATTCTAATTCAATCATTTTCTTTAAATTTTAGTTTAAAATACTCATAAAAGCCAATCTA
>JACM01006338.1:0-10312 GCA_000787095.1 Periophthalmodon schlosseri
ACTCTGCATATTTAGGCTGAGTTCTTGACCCAAAGAACTTAGAAAACCCTTTATCCCACCTTGCGATGTCATGTGGTAATACGGGAAGTCCTGCACTGTGTTTTTAAACTCCATACACCTTCACTAGAAGCATTTGGATCATTTCAGCCCTGGAATTACCTACCTCTACTGAACTAAAGGTAAATGGTTGCTGTTAACTTGAAAACTGCCACTTCATGACATCACAAGGTGGAACAGAGCATTTTGAGCTTTGGAAATGACAGACTAATAATGAAAATTTATTAAACATGTGTGAATGAAACAAAGCACAAGTCCAGGTATGTGTAAAGGAGACAAGAGTCATCCATCCATCCATTTTCTTCCACTGCCCCGACCGCCATACGATGTTGCAGACGTCTCAGCCAAGACAGCCCCACAACATTCAGAGATTTAAGATACTCAGGACGGATCTCATCCACCCCTGGAGCCTTGCCACCGAGGAGCTTGCCAACCACCTCAGTGACTTCAGCCAGGGTGATGAATGAGTCCGCCTCCAAGTCCTCAGTCTCTGCTTCCTCCTTGGAAGACGTGACGGCAGGATTGAGGAGATCCTCAAAGTATTCCTTCTACCATCCAACAACATTCCCAGTTGAGGTCAGCAGCTCTCTGCCCACACTGTAAACAGTGTTGGTGAAGCACTGCTACCCCTCCTGAAGGGTCGGACAGTATGCCAGAATTTCTTTGAGGCCAACCGACAGTCCTCCATGACCTCCCCGAACTCCTCCCAACCCCGAGTTTTTGCCTCTGCGACCGCACGAGCCGCAGCACGCTTGGCCCGCCGGTACCTGTCAGCTGCCTCAGGAGTCTCACAATCGACTCTTTCTTCAGCCTGATGGCATCCCTTACTTTCGGTGTCCACCACCGCGACAAGCACCGCAGACCTTATGACCACAGCTACGAGCGGCCGCATCAGTGGAGGCGGAGAACACAGCCCACTCGGAGTCCATGTTCCCAGCCTTCCCCGGGATTTGGGAGAAGCTCTCCTGGAGGTAAGAGTTGAAGACACCGCTGACAGAGAGCTCTGCCAAATGTTCTCAACCGACCCTCACTGTACGCTTGGGCCTGCCAGGTCTGTCCGGCTTCCTCCTTCACCAGCGGATCCAACTCACCACCAGGTGGTGATTGATTGACAGCTCTGTCCCTCTCTTCACCCGAGTGTCCAAGACATGTGCCAGGGGGTCAGACGACACAACAACAAAATTGTTCATCGAACTCCGGCCTAGGGTGTCATGGTGCCACATACACTGATGGATATGGTGTTCGTTATGGACAAACTGTGACTAGCACAGAAGTCCAATAACAAAACACAACTCGGGTTCAGATAAGGTGCTGCCTCTCCCCGCGGGCAATGCCAGAGACATGGAAGTCCAGCCTCTCTCAAAAAGTTGGGTTCCAGAGCCCAAGCTGTGCATGGAGGTGAGGCTGACTACATCAAGTCGGTAATGCTCAACCTCCCACACGAGCTCAGGCTCCTTCCCCCCCAGAGAGGTGACATTCCATGTCCCCAGAGCCAGTTTCAATGTCTGGAGATTTGGTCGTCGAGGCCCCTGCCTTTGACTGCACCGGCCCGTTAGGGATCCTCCAGCAGGTGGTGTGTCCATGGGAGGGCAGCCACATGTCGCTCCTTCAGGCTGTGCCGGGCTCCATGGGGAAAGGCCTGGCCACCAGACGCTAACAGAAGCTAATCCAAGCGACGTTCACAAGAGTCAGTTTTGCGTAATATAGGACCTTTACTTAAAGAATATACCAACCGTTGCAATGATAAGGGGGTCCATTTGCAAAACATCAAAGAGTGCAGCTGTGCCACTTTCTGCAATTCCACCATGGAACAGTCCATTTGACAAAGGTGAAAGGAACTGTTCAATTAAACATAGACCGTAAGACAAACGTAGACATAATTCAAATTACCAACTGATGTGAATATCCTACCAGAAGAGACACACTCATTCCTCCAGCAGACTCCCCATATATAGTGACTTGATTTGGGTTCCCACCAAAATTGTGGATGTGCTGCTGCACCCACCTCAGAGCCTCTATCTGATCCAAAAGACCAAAGTTTCCAGCCACGTCTTTCTCTCCAGTGCTGAAATTAAGAAGAGGGTTTATCATAAAAGTTGAGATCAAGAACAAAAGGCTCCGATGTTTTACCTGAGAAATCCCAGAACTCCTAAGCGATACTGTATCAACACCACCACCACATCTTCATACGCAGCCATTGCAGAACCATCAAATGAAGAAGCTGCACCCAAAGAAAACCCTCCACCATGGATCCAAACCATAACCTGTGAATGGCAATAATAATAATTGTAAACTTCACTTATATTATAATCACACATAATTTAATTGTTCTCTGATGTTTGATCTAAGCTTCTGGTTCTTACTGGGAGCTTGGCATCAGAAGCTCTGTTTGCAGGAGTGTAAATGTTGAGGTAAAGGCAGTCCTCTGAAATGTCTGGGAGTTCTATTTGTAGTCCTATTTTAGAGTAAAGGTCTTCCATGAATGCTCTACTTTGAACACACCTAAAAAGAAGAAAATGGTTTTTGTGTGTGTAAATTGGGCTACTGGAGCTTACGCACTACTTGCTCATAACAGGTGTCTTACATGAGAGGTTGTTCAGTTGCATCCTTCACTCCATGCCATTTTTCTACAGGCTGAGGTGGGGCTAGTCTGAGAGCTGGGCCCAGAGGCGGCTTAGCAAATGGAACTCCTAAAAAGGCATGTGCTCCAGTCTCTTTGCCTTTCACTGTCACATAGCTGCCTTTCAAGCTCCCCAGAGAAGTTTGAACAACAGGAGCTGTAAAGAAGTGATATAAACAGTTATGGATGATGATGACATATAATAAAGTCCCTTTATCAAATACGTTTTTGTGATATTAGACACAATATAAACAATAAAAAGACATTAGACAGTTTGACTTCAGGGAATAGGGAGTGCATACATCAAGGCTTGAAGGGTGTGACGTGAAAATAAGAATGGCGTCTGTTCTTCTCTGGGAGTGTAAATGTGTGTGCGTGTGTGTGCGCGTGTGTATATGGGTAGGTAAGTAATAAAACAGAAAAAAAAGAAATAACAGGAAATGGTGGAACATTAAGAAAGAAGAGAAAAAAATCCTTCCTCTAAATCCTTCCTCTTTTTTTTCTCTATCAAATGCTTCAGTGCACACATTTTCTCAAGTGAAGGTCTGGGATATCTAACATCAAACCTGAAGAAACTTGGTGAATAATATGATAAGCCTGACAGGTTCTGGCAGGTTCTTTCCTTTGACCAAGAAAAGGAATCTGACCACTCACACCTGTCCTAACTCACATAACCTGAGGCTGTTGCAGTGACCAGGGAGTCAGGTTTATGCAGAACCACTACTGGCCTCTCCCTCTCCCCCTCTCTCCTTCTCCCCCTCTCTCCTTCTCCCTCTCTCTCCTTCTCCCTCTCTCTCTCGCGCGCTCTCGGTTTCGTTCAGCCTAAACCATACCAGCTCGTTAGGAAGGTTGGTATTTCCAAGTTTCTGCATTATGACAATTAGGCTGCTCAATAATCAGCGAAACAAACATGAAGTAGCGGAGATACTGTGACCCACATTCTCTCCCACACCAGTGCACTGCAAGAGCTGTTGTGCAACTCTCTCTAGTGCAAACAAATGAAAGGAAAAATTTCTCCAAGATTTTTAGATGCTTACAGAGGACAGCTGAATCTACTCACCATTCTGATCTGCGCTGTCACCTTGTGCATGTAAACAAAGCCCCAAAATTAAAGTTACTGTGAAATACGTGTGGAGCGTCATGTTCCCAACACGAGAGCGCGAACCAGGAAGGCTGTTAACTGAACGGCTCCTCTTTTTAAGCGCCCCGTTCTTTACAATTGGAAGGTGGGAGGGGTTCAGTTACTCTGTTTCTAGACCTTTGCCCTAGAAGCCTTTGTCTACACTTGGTCTACTACTACTGTGTGAATGGTCATTGAGATAATTAGAGAGATCATTTGAGATTTTAGAACCTATATAACTGTTTAAAGGTCCTATATTACACAGAATTGACTCTTGTGAGCTTTAAGCCGTGTTAGAATGTTTCTGTTTTGTTTAATTCAGGCGTTTGAATAATCTTGCATTATTAGTCTGTCTACATGTCCAGAGGTCAAAATGCTCTGTTCCGCCTTGTGATGTCATGTAGTGGTAGTTTTAAAGTTAACAGCTACATTTAACCTTTAGTTCAGTAGAGACTGGCAATTCCAGGGCTGAAATTATCCAAATGATTCAAGGGGAGGTGTATGGAGTTTAAAAAACACAATGCAGCACTTTCTGTGTTACCACATGACATCACAAGGTGGAACAGAGTGTTTTCTGTTTGAAATAAAAACTCTTTGCAGATTGTGTGTGTTAAATATGTGTTAATGAAACAAAACACAACTCCAGGTACGTTAGTGATGAGGAAACAACATTATAACATTACAGAAAATAGAGTAATATGGGCCCTTCAAAGCTTTTTAAAAAAATAACCTTATAGCATGAAATGTTCCACAGTATGACAGTAAACCTGTCACCATGGAGACAAGCAGTTACTTAGGTTGCCACCTAGACCTAGTTAAAAGTCAGATCTGTGGAGAGGTGTTCACTGAAAGAATGCATGTTTTTTCAAGGTATTTTTCAAGGAGCAGCTCATTGATGCAACAGTCCTTAGACAAAGCAATGAAAGGTTGAAGAGGCTGATGCTTCTGCTGCTGTAGATGGCACAGATACATCAGAGGAAGATTGACAGAGTGCATTTAAATCAATGGCTGTGCAGCGATGGATTGAAAGGCAAAAGTTGCAAAAGGGCTGTAGTTGCCTGATAAACATAGACAGGTGACATACAGTAAGTAAAAATAAATATGACATAGGCCCACAGTCTCTGTTGACATTTCACTTCAACTTCATAATATCAAATGCCCTTAAGTGAAAGACTTGTAGATTAAAGGTCCGATATTACATAAAACTGACTCCTGTGACTTTCAAGACATGTTATGATGTCATTACCTCCTCAAAAACATACCTGGAGTTGTGTTTTGTTTCATTCACACATGTTTGAGTAACCCTGGATTATTAGCCTGTCTACATCTCCAAAGCTCAAAACGCTCTGTTCTACCGTGTGATGTCATGTAGTTGTTAATTTCAAGTTAACAGTTGCCTTTGACATTTAGTTCAATAGAAATTGGCAATTCCAGGGCTGAAATTATCCAAATGGTACTTGTGAAGGCGTATGGAGTTTAAAAACACAGTGAAGCACTTCCTGTATTACCACATGACATCACAAGGTGGAACAAAGTGTTTTCCTTTTGAGAGAAGAACTCTAACGCCTAAATATGAAGGATTGGTGTGTTAAACATGTGTGAATGAAACAAAACACAACATTATAACATAGACCAGAAAACAGCATAATAAGGGCCCTTTACATCAGTAGTTTTCTTTGTTGCTCTATAACTCCATGTGCTCCTTCTTCTCGAGCTCCTCCAACATCTTTGGAAGAGTCTGAGTCATGAACACAAATCGCTCGTTCCTCAGCCGCTGACGGACCACCTGCTCCGTGGCAATAAGCAGATACTTCTCCTCTTGTCCATACTGTGGCCACTGCACCACACCATCCCCGTTTGCAGACCTACAAAACAAAGTGAGCATGTCTCGATAACTGGTTAGTGCTGAGTCATTCTAATTTCTTATGCTGGAAACTCCAAGGTGAGGGCCAGTTTTAAGTTTTTCCTGTTTAAAGTTGGAGGTTCAAACGGTCATTTGGGGGTCATTGTCTGAAAAGTTGAATCCCTGCTCTTTTCTGATCAGGGATTGCTCAAAATTATATTGATCTTCAGACGTCCGTGTAATCCCTCAGTCGTCCAGGTCTGATCCATAGTGAAAGCCGAAGTTAAATCTATCAACTGGACAAAACGTTGTAAGAGTGAAGACGTTTCTGAAACTGTAAACAGCTATTGTCTCCAGTTTCAGTCTTAATGGCCCCCATTCAACCTTTAATGGCCCTACAGGCTGACCCTATTTTCCCCTATTGTTCCTTTTGTTTGGTTTGGGTCTGAGGATGGTGTTGTAGATGGCGGAGAGATTATGTCTTAGGCCCCCATTCCTGTTTAAGGAAGGATTGTCTTTCCTAACAAAAATAGCTTCTTTAACTCCCCTCTTAAACCATTTCTTTTCTCTGGCTAAGATCTGTACCTCATGACCTAAAGGTGTAAAATGGAAACTGAAATAATTACAGTTTTATTTAAAATTCTTTCTTATTTCATAGAAGAAGAGTCAAGGTGTCATCGTCGCAGCCGTTTATTTCTGTTTCGACTGAATGAAGTAAGGAATTAATGTTTCCCTTTGAATATCAATGGCACTGTTGTAGGTGACGTAAACCAGTACATTAATTTGAACGTGTATTGCATAGCGCACCCCATTTTCTTCTCTTTTTTGCGTAGGCGCGGTGCATGATGGGATATAGCAGTGCGCGAAGTGTGCTCGGATGCACGCTTCGGCTACAGTCGATCTTACGTAAGGGCCTTTCAGTGCACCTGATGAAGGGTGCAACCATCGAACTGGGACACGGCCTGTGAGTCCACGTGTACCAGCCAACTTTTCATAGGTCAACCATAGACTACAACCAGCTTAACTGAGTGTGTAGCAATTAAAAAGTCTGTGGTGATGAGAAAACTCAAATAGGTCCGTTATGGGTCCGATATTAGCCCTAATATGGCTACATAGGCCAGAATAGTTTTTTTTACTCAAACTATGAACGTGTTAAAAATAAACCCCTCATACAATAATTTTAAAAATACTCAAAAATGTAGTCGAGCAGAAAGTACAGATAGCTGCTCTCAAATGTAGTGAAGTAAAAGTAAAAAGTATCCACTTTAAACTGCACTTAAGTAAAGTACAGATACCTATTTTTTTACTCAAGTACAATACTTTACTACCTTTACTTTGTTACCTTCCACCACTGTAAAAGTTAAAGTTACAAGTAAATTTGCGTGGAGATGCATGGTGTCCTGGTGCTGTCTCCAGAGTGTGTAAAAGGCCGTTGACCAACCCCTCCTCTTTTAAAGCGCCATTCCATATGTGCTATTCTTTATTAATGACTGTAGTGGAAGGGGTCATGTGAGACCTGTATCATGCAAACGATGAGGATGTGGGGGAGGTTGAGTGGGACACTTTTATTAATTCATTAGGTCTATTTAAAACCCTTGGCATTCACTGTAAATGTACTGAAGCTAAACTTACAGACTAAAGCTGCATGACCCACCTGCAGTGAGGTGCTGAGCATGTCCCCAGAACATACACTTAGAGATAGTTTATGAGAACACGGTCTACTGACAATAGAATAAGTCGGTGTAGGATCAGAAGTCCAATTCTGTGGGATCGTTAAAAAGATTGATTAAACTGAAGAGTATTACTCTCAGAGTTAAATGCACCAACATCTGCGAGTCACATGTTATACTGCCAGTTATAACAATTAGCCTATCTTTTCTTGTTTGAATCATATTTAGGTTTAAATTATTCCATCTACCTCCTGGAAAATGTCTCTGTACCCCTGGACTAAAATAAATAAATAAAATAAAGCGGGACACATCTGGAATTTCATTTCATTTACGTCCTATAACAAGTCAAAGAAAAAATCTAGAGTAATGGGAAGAATACTTGTATACTTCTTGTATACTACTTACTTGAACACTCTCCTGGACGCACCAACCACGGGCTGAAGCACTTGGCTCAGAAGTACAGTAGAGTCTTCCCTCAAGCATCGAGGTTTATTTTGAAAGACTTTTATGTGGACGGTGATTTAACTAGCGCTCAAGCGCTCAATGTAAAGAACTTGGATTGAGAACTGAGTTTTGAAAACTTGCCACTCAAGCGGGCATTTGGAATTCAGTGGAATGTGGAAGCTGATGAGTTTAACTTTCGCATTAATCGAATCAACCTACTATGGGGAGAGGAATTTTGTCCACTGTCACATCCCCGTATGACGCTTTTGGATTCGTGACACCTGTTTTTCTCAAGGACAAATCTATTCTACAAGAAATGTGTCGAGGAGGCATAACATGGGACAGCCAAATTTCAAAATTTAAGAACATTTGTCCAAGGTTTCTATACCTCGCACCTATGTCCCTGCTGGATTTGGAAGATTGTCAATGTAGATATGACCCCTGCAAATAGCAGATAATGTATTAATAAATGTATTATTCCTCTATATTACACTCCACACTGCTGTCTGAGCCGCTCTCGAGTTCTTCGGACCCTCTCGCAGTAAGGCCAAAGTCACGTGAGGCACGTAAGTCACGGGGACTAATAGTTTTAATCGTGGCGCGGCAGTCGGGCAGGCAGTGGGGGAAGCATCCTGAAGGACTGAAGCAGACGTTGGTCCCAACTGAGCCATTGACGAGAGTGACGTGCTAGTAATAGTCATCGCGAGCTGGTGAGTGTTTGTTTGTTTATGCTAACTAGGCGCTTGCCGCGCTCCATTCATATACGGTGGTTAGCTTAGCTTTAGCTTAGCATTAGCTTCATTGCAGCATGTTTTCAATGTATTTTAATGGGCACTATTAGCACTATGTTGCGCTGTCATTGCACTTGGGTTTAAACGCTGAAGAGGTTTTAACGTGCAGTTACTTAATGTAACCTGAGTTCTAGAAACACTGCTGTTTATTATACAGTGAAATGTATTTGAATTATCATGTCAGTTATAGTGAACAGTCAATGCCATTATGTATTTTAATCATTTGGCCATTTTTGATTAAATATTTTTTTAGTAATTAACTAACTGCTAGTACTCTGGTCCTGTTGCTCACACGGGCTGGGTCTTTTTCTTTTCCTGCTTCAACCACTTGATGGCGAGCTTACCCAACCAGGACACTGAACCAAACATCAATGACATCAAGCTCTCTGCCTATGCGGCAGGAGATACATGCCCTAAGCCTGTTGCCCCCCATCGTTCTCACTGCACAACGTTTTCATACATTTGCTGAACTCTACATAATGAAATTTGAATAAATGACTATCACCAAGGGACTAACCACCTCAATTGGAAAGGCAAGTTTATTTGTATCACACAGTTCTTACACAAAGTAATTCAAAGTGCTTTACAGAATAAGAAAGACATTAAAATCACAATACAACAAATCAAAACATAAATAATTATCATAAAATTAACATTAAAAGAGAAGAGTGAAGAATGAAAACCTTTCAGGTTTCACTTGCACATTACCCTTGAAGTAGGGGAACTCACTGAACTTTGACGAAGGATTTGGATGTATGGACATTGAATATATTGAACTATTTTTGCTTTGATTGTTGACTGAATGTTGCCTATTGAACTTTGATAAACGCTGATGATAATAAAATGTTATTGTTGCTACCTAAGGTCATGACCTAAACTGTACATATGTAAAAAATAAATAAAAAAAATGGGTACCTGCATTTAAAGCTACTGCTTCATTGTTTATTTTTACTGGTCCTCAACCTCCTAGAGCGAACTCTAGTAAGCTTCTGATACTAGTCTATTACATATGAGTAATTACCACACTATTAGTAAAAGAAAAAGGCTACCACACTACATTATTACTATATTATGACATGGTGTTTACCTCTTTATGGCCCAAGTCTTCTGGAATCTAATTAGCATATTCAGTAGCATATTCATAGTGCTCCACCACTTTTCAGATGCCAGAGGTTATGGACAGTGTTTGTATCTTTGTTTCCAGAATGAGAGTGGTGATGTTCATTGTGCCTTGGTCATGGGAAATCTTGACTGTCGCCAATAAAGGTTACAACCTTTATTAGAATCCCTGAAATCTCAGCTGGAGACCCTAAAGTCCGAAAGGCTACGGTGCTCCACACCAAAGGAGCTTCTGGCAGTAATCTTGTTGATTGGCTCTGTAAATTCTCCCCTTGTGAAGCTGTGGTCTGAGCCATTGCATGATTGTTATGCCATGTCAAAGGTAATAAGGACAATTGTGTGTCATCTGAGACAGCATACAGAAAACCATATAATAAGCAGCTTGCAATAAACTGCATTTAAGGATGAGTTAAAATGGTTGAGAACTGGAAAACTTTTATCCGCACAAACTTTACACTCTAGGCCCTGTTTTGGATCAAGAAGGTTGCCTCTTGCATTTATAAAGGTGTTACCTGCAGGCGCCAGAGGAGGTCAACTGAAGGCCAGAAAATGGAAGATCTTCCTCAGAGCGTGTAGAGCCTTCAGTTCCTTTACCTTCGGTCCATTTGTTACAAGACGAAATTTGTTACAAGGACGAAAATAAAACAT
>KN484974.1:0-18338 GCA_000787095.1 Periophthalmodon schlosseri
ACCATAGCTGGAGGATTTGACCTATGGCACATGTTTATGGGTGTCACACAATTAAAGGAGACATTATGCACAACTAACTTTCAAGAACTTTAACATTGTTTTCCCTTCTCATTTACCCACTCAAAGTTTTATTTAGAGTGACTGATGATTGCTTGCATAACTGTATCCAAAAGTCCATCAGTAGGGTCCAGGATTGTAATCTTCAAGCTGACATTTTTATTTTATTAAAAGGTCTTATATTACTCAAAATTAACTTGTGTGAACCTTAAGCCATGTTATAATGTTGTTACCTCGTCAAAAACATACCCAGAGTTGTGTATTGTTCACACGTTTGAGTAAACCTTTATTATTAGTCTGTCTACATCTACAAAGCTCAAAACATACCCAGAGTTGTGTATTGTTCACACGTTTGAGTAAACCTTTATTATTAGTCTGTCTACATCTCCAAAGCTCAAAATGCTCTGTTCCACCTTGGGATGTCATGAAGCGGTAGTTTTCAACTTAACAGCTACTTTTCACCTTTAGTTCAATAGAGATTGGCAATTCCAGCTCTGAAATTATCAAAATGCTTCTAGTGAAGGTGGGGGGGGGAATAAATAAATAAATAAATACATAAAATTCGTACACAGTGGTAGGAAACCATCAAATAAACTTTGTATTTTTTGTAATACTTTAAATTCCCCAGTAGATGGCAGTGTTTTTAGGCTTCATTTTGGTGAAGTTTTGTGCTGTGACTGGCTGAGAGATCTTGTTGATTCATAAGGCTTAATTTTTCCCATCACTACTTACACTTTTATGTGTTAACATGTGTGAATGAAACAAAACTCCAGAGTAGATGAGGCATTAAAATTATATATATCGGAAAATAGCGTAATATCTGCCCTTTAAGTAGTTTTATATCAATATTGAAAATGAAAATGTCTAAAATATTAAATAATGATTTTTCCCATCACTACTTACACTCTCTTTTAGCAGCCTTTTTACAGTTTTCTTACTATGTTGCCAAACTCTGTAAAGTCCTCTTCTTGACACAGCAGAGACATGGTTGTGAGGACTTCTTGCTGTGTGTGTCAGGTCCCTGTACCAGCGGCTGCGCGAGTACGAGCTCCTGGATAAGAAGAAGACAGTGACGGCTCTGAGGGCAGGCGAGGACCGGGCCATCCTGCTGGGGCTCAGTATGATGTTCTTCTCTGTCATGACCTACTTCGTCATGGGTATCACCGTCCTCCGCTCCTACTCCGACAGGTGAGCAGGCCAGGGCTAAAGGGAGGGGATGTTGACATTTTCAAGTTAAATTTCATGATTAATTTGTCCCCAGATATAGACTTGCACAGTAGGATGAATATTTATGCTATTTGTGAGTTCACAAACTCATGAGGATCTATCTTAAGATACTCCCGCTGTAAGGTTCTAAATCACCCAGCAGTGGGTGGACCAATCACAGAGCATCACTGAGGAAGTCAAAGGAAAATCCCCAAGTGAACCAAGACAAACATGGCAACGCAGACAGACATACTTCAGCCTATTTTAGAGAAAATACAGACCATTTTGTTTGTGAAAATGTGCAGAAGGGAAGAGCTTTGTGCATTTGTGGACAAGGAAGATGTCTGTTTTTTTCTCAACTGGATGTAACAAAATCCGCTGTTGTGACACTTCAACAAATCAGATCCAAATATCCGTCATGGTGTTTCCTTTCAGCAAGAGCCATGAGAGTTGTGTAAAATTCAATTCAGAGAGCTACACGTATCAAACTGGCATGAGCCACGTTAAGATAGACATATTCAACTCAAATATCGCTTTTACTGATAATTGTAATGTTGAGTTAGGAGCACTACTTTCATAAATACAGCAGAAAATACTTATCTCTCTTGTGTGGTCTGGCAACCCAGCTGGGGCCTCTGCAGCTCAGAGAGAGAATTCTAGAAGTTAAGAGCTTTCACATGAGGCATGGCATGTCTATATACTAAGGATGAGAAAAACTATTATTTGTATTTTATTTTTAGTACTTCTCCAGACCCCTCCCTCCTCTCCCAGTCATTGTGTGCGTTCAGGTTCAGGTGACTTTATTAGTACCTGTAGGTAGATTGGTTTTGCAGCATTACAACAGACCGACATTCTGACAAAAAACACCACATGAAGTATAGTTTATTCTTTATGGGTTAGGGTTAGTTCCAGCTCCTACACATTGAGTCAGCATAGATCCAGACTTGACAGGTGTAAGACCCACACGCAAAATACACCACATAAGTTTAGTTCCATGTTTATTGAGATGAAAAAATACAACCCTATTAAGGACACATGGGCCCTTTAAGTATCCACCATGCAGTGGGTTTAACCCATTCATTTAAGGCGGCCAAGTTTTCCGTTGCCTTTTCTCTATTTGATCTGGACCCAACTACGAAAATTTAAGTTTTATTTTTATTTAATTTCAGAGAGTTTGAGTCCATCCATCTGTTGATGTCCAAAAAACAGCCTCTGATGGATGAAATGGCTTCCTTTTTACGTGGCTTTGTAGAAATGTATAGTTGTGTCATCTGCATAACTATGGAAACAGATGATATGTTTTTTGATGACATGATCAAGTGGAAGCATATGAAGGAAAAAAGTAGGAAGCCAGTGAGCTTCCTTGTGGAAGTCCATAGAGGATCTTTCTCTCTGATGAAGTGTTCCCCAAGAGTGACATAAAACTTTCGGTTCCTGATATATGAGATCTAGAGGCCAGCCATTTTCTCCAGACGATCAATAAGAATGTTGGGATCGAATGTGGCACTTGAGTCAAGGAGGATCAGGACTGAGACTTTATTACTATTGAGGTTCAATCTTAGGTCAGTCGTTATTTTAATAGTTTGCATCTAGTCTCCCCAACTTTATTATTTGACCTCTAACATGGCCTGTCAGCATTACCTGTGAGACCTGTGTCTCCATCAAGATAGATGAGTTAAATGCCACACCATAGAACATTCTCGGAAAAGCAACAACACCTCCATGGAGACAAGCAGGTGGCGGACCTTCCACCAGAAAAGTCGCATACTGCACATTTAATGTCAATAGATTAACTATGAAGCTTAACGTGTGTCCTTTCCTCTCTGGCAGTATCTGGACGGAGGAGGCTAACTGCACCGTGCTGAACTCCACCCTTCTGTGGGACGTGAACTGTTCGTACAGCTGTGGAGCCGAGTGCTGGAAGTCCTCCAGGTACCCCTGTCTGCAGGTCTATGTGAGCCTGCACAAGAACTCCTCCAGGCGGGTGCTCCGACTACTGCACAACGAGGACACGCACGAAGACAACCCAGAGGTACACACACAATTGTTACACAAAGACTTTTTATTTCTAGAAATACCACAGTAAATGGCTAATTTAGACTTAAAGTTACTTAATTAATAATAGTGTAATAATCAAAATGTATTATCAGAGGTGGGTAGTACTGAGTTACATTTACTTGAGCAGAAGCATTTCTTTTACTCCTACTTGAGAAATATTTTTATTGAAGTAGCTGCACTCTTGAGTAAAAGTTTTGGTTACTCCTCCCACTTTGAGTAAGTCGACAAGTGACAAAAGCCTTATGTTGACAATATGAAATTATTTGAACATTTGTGTTTCTTGCAGCGCTCCTTTACATATATTACTTTTTTCTCATCTGTGTGTTTAAAAAAACAAAACAACATATTTTGTGCATTGTTTAACATTTTGTCTTTAAAATTACATTAACTTTAAATCATAAATCAGGTATTTGTTCCGGCATTTGCATAATATTTTCTTCTGTTCCCCCCTTCAGTGCTTCTACATCCCAAAGTGCCATAAGGACTACGCTGCCACTCGTGAGCTGGTGCAGGACATTTCAGAGCGCCTTAGGAACCTTCAGTCTTTTCCGTGCTTCATAGACCCCAAAGAGAGGACGGACATGGCCATCCTGACGCAGATCTACAGCCGGGGGGCGGTGTTTCACTCCCTCTTCTGGCCCACCTGCTCTCTGATCGGGGGCTCCGTGCTCATCGCTATGGTCAAACTCACCCAGTACCTGTCCATTCTGTGCGAGGGGCTTAACAAGATCAAGACGTGACCAATGGAGGACACAATGTAGTAGTTTACAAGTTTTTTTTTTAATTATTATTATTATATCTTATTTGCAGAAGTGGGTAGTACTCAGTTACATTTACAGTACAAAGTAACTTTTTTAAGAAATTGTACTTTTCAGAGAACTTTTTAACCAAACATTTTTTACTCCTACATGAGTAATATTTTTATTGAAGTAACAGTACTCTTACTTGAGTAAAAGTTTTGGTTATTCTTCCCACTGTGAGTAAGTCTACAAGTGACAAAAGCTTTATGTTGACTATATGAAATGATTTGAACATTTGTGTTTGTTGCACTGCTCCTTCAGATATGATTTAGTTTTTCTCTTTTTTGTGTTTGAAAATACCAGATTTTGTGCATTATTTAATATTTTGTCCTTGAAACGACATTAACTGAAGTTACTCTTACTTGAGTAGTAGTTTTCCCAAATATTGTATAAGCAGCTCTTGGAGTCACCATAAGTCTGCTGTGTACTGGCTGCATCCAATTATAAGGCGCTTTATAGTCCGATAATCAGGAAGTGTGTGTTAGCACGCTAGTTGTTGTTAGCATTATGCAACATGACAGAGTAATTAGGATGCTCGAAATACATAAAAGGTAAGGGAGGAATTATTTTGGACCACTGCAAACTGTTCAAAATAAAGTAGTTCTGTTTTTCACGTTTTTAAGACTGTAAAAACTGGGTACAGCACCTTTAACACTAATATTATATTTTATGACTTTTAATAAAACATGTTTACTATATTGTTGTCTGCCTCTTGTGTTCTAAAAATATTTAAGTGCTGGTGAGTTACATTTCTTGAGAAGCCGTAGTCATAATAAGCAATGCTACAATGCCAACAAAGAAATATTATTATTATATTATATTATTATACATAAGTTCTGATTCGGCTCAGAGGAAACAGACGGTACTCAATAATAACAAGAGCAGCAGGATGTGGTGCCCATGTACCATGTATTGCGACAATCAAAAAAAAATTAAATATGTACAATATTTACAAAGTACACTGTTCAGTTCGGTTGATAAGCTCTGCTAAGGAGTTCCACAGTGAGTATGGCTCCAGTCAGCTGGAGAACGATACGAGGGAAACAGAGTTTGAGTCTGTGTATATGAATCCAGGCGTGTTGGAGCAGGTGGCCGCTCAGACCTTGCTGTTCAGTAAGATCCAGTCCAAGGAGATAAAACCTGGCCTGTACAAGACATTCCAGTGTCAGTATTCTGCGTTTCATTTACATTTTTGCAATAAATAAATTCCAGATGTACATCACATTGGTACCATAACAAATTCACAAATGCACAGTATTAATATATTAAATACCCTATGATCCTTCAATGTAAGAATGAATGGCAGCGGCTAGCGCTGTTAGCGGCTAGTACAAACAAAAAGATATCCACCAGCAGCTGTGTGAACTGGTCCGAATTCAAGTGACTGTTAGCTAACAATTTAAACACTTATGTTGCCTGCACGATTAACGGAGGCAGTTTTGCCAAACCACTAAGAGTAACTAGCATTTCACAGTAGCGCCGCTTAGCATTAGCGCCGCTTAGCATTAGCGCCGCTTAGCATTTAGCGCCGCTTAGCATTTAGCGCCGCTTAGCACTGTGACAACACTCACCAGTTCCTTTTGATAAATAGCACACAAGCCGTAACACGAGGCAGTCACAGTGGAGGTATCTGCAAGTTGAGCCTTCCACCCATCTACTCACCGGTGCGCATCCGCTCTGTTTATTTCCTACATACGAGGTCACACTTCTGCATGGGCTACCGCGAAGTATCGCGAGGTTTCGGGTTGCTATGGTAACGGACTTACAGGCTTAGAATGTACAGAGAGTGTAAAATGTATATAATATTATATTGATAGAGGCTGGGTTACACGAGTACAGCAAATACTGTGAGTACTGCAAGTACTGTAAGTACTGCAAATACTGCGAGTACTGTCAGTACTGCGGGTACTGCGAGTACTGCGGGTACTGTGAGTACTGTGGGTACTGCGAGTACTGCGGGTACTGCAAATATTGCGAGTACTGCAAATACTGCAAGTACTGTGAGTACTGCAAATATTGCGAGTACTGCGAATACTGCAAGTACTGTGAGTACTGCGAATACTGCGAGTACTGCGAGTACTGCAAATACTGTGAATACTGCAAGTACTGAGGGCACACTTCCGCATGGGCTACCGCGAAGTATCGCAAGGTTTCGGGTTGCTATGGTAACGGACTTACAGGCTTAGAACGTACAGAGAGTGTAAAATGTATATAATATTATGTTAATAGAGGCTGGGTTACAATGACATATAAAAGTTTTGTCCATATAAAATCTATGGAGAAAAATTGTGAGGGTGAAATTGTGAACTGGTCCCACCCTTTATTTATTATGAATTATGTCAAAATCTCATCTTGTCTCCTTCTCGTTAACCAAATCTCGTATCTCATCTTGTCTTCTGGAAATTGTATAATTATTAGGGGTGGGATGAGACACAGTTTTTTTTGTTTTTTTACTTTTCCACTAACAGAGATATAATGTTAATTTTGTAGGAAGCACAGAGGAAGAGCAAAACTGCCTTGTGTGAGTTTTAAGCCATGTTAGAATGTTGTTACCTCCTCAAAAACATACCCGGAGTTGCGTTTTGTTTCATTCACACATTGGAGCACTTCCTGTATTACCACATGACATCACAAGGTGGAACAGGGTGTTTTCAGTTTGAGAGAAGAACTCAGCCTAAATATGCAGGATTTGTGCGTTAAACGTGTGAATGAAACAAAACACAACTCCAGGTATGTTTTTGATGAGGAAACAGCATTATAACATCTGAAAATAGCGTAATATAGACCCTTTAACTCTGGATTATATAAGTGTGTATGTGGGTGTTTATCTTGGGGAGAGAGAATAACCCTGTTGCCATTTAAGGTCTAAACAATTTTGCGATATTGAACTAAGAAGAAGATACAAAAGAGAGAAAAATGTCCTCAGTGGTCCAGGTAGGCTGATTGCAAAAGAAAACTTATTTCTGCCAGCTGGACAAAAGAATACAGTCATTTCTTAATTTTGAATTTTGAATAAATTGTTCAGAAATGACACTTAATTAAACTGATGTCCTCGAAATAATGTTCGTTCTAACCTGAGGCACGGTTATGTAACAGACAAAAGAAAAAAACAGGAGGGCTTTGTGTTTTAAAAAGTACACTCTATTTATGTCTTTGTTGGAGATAAAAGCCAGGGTGAACAACAAAAACAAAATTTCCGTAATCATAATACGTCAAATCTTTCTCAACAGGAACACATGAGGACATTTACAAAAAGTTAACACAACAGAAAAAGTACAATATGCTTTAAAGTATTCAATAAAAAAAGTTCCAAATTGTACAACATTTCAAAAATATTTAAAGCAGACCTATTATGCAAAATCGACTTTTCAGAGGTTTTAACCACGTTGTAGATGTTTACCCTTCTCATTTACCCCAGGCTCAGACCACACGAGACGCAGCTCCGGTCCGGTGACCACAAGTCTTCCGTTTAGTACAAAATCCGAGAGGAACTCAGACGGTACGCCGTACAGTCCGGTGGCGCCGGTGGAGGTGCTGCGGAGCTCCGGCTCAAATCCGTTGGATTCTATACCTGCCGGACGCCAAAGTTGACCTCAAGCCTTTTCCCTTAATAAGTAAATAGTTATCGCATGAACACGTGGTCTCACGCGTGCAGCTTCAAAGGCGGTGACCGCTACAGCACAGCAGAGTCTCCGGTTCTTGTGTGAGTGTCACACAGCAACTAAACCGGTCCAACACAGGAGTGAGGCTTTACGCTTGGTTATATCTGGAGTGGTTCATCCCGACAGTTACTCTTTAAGTTATTCTTACTTGAGTAGTAGTTTTCCCAAATACTTCTTTACTCTTGAGTAATTTCTTGGACTTTGGTACTTCACTTAAGTAATATTATTTTGAAGTAACATTACTCTTGGGTACAATTTTTGGCTACTTTACCCACCTCTACTTATTTGTAATAATTCTTGACTAGAAAAGGACTATTTAAAGGAGACATATCTGGCTAATCTGACTAATCTGAGCTCTTAAAGGCCCTGTACTGTTTTTTTGTCCATGTATTTGAGTGAATTTAGTCTTGTCCCAGTACAGAAATATTGTATAAGCAGCTCTTAAGTCAACATAAGTCTGCTGTGTACTTCCTGCATCTAATTATAAGGCGCTTTATAGTCCAATCATCAGGAAGTGTGTGTTAGCATGCTATTTGTTGTTAGCATTATGCAACATAAAAGAGTTCTGGCCTCTATGAGTTGTGAAACGTGCTTATAAACTCATCCTGGTGAGTAATTAGGATGCTCGGAATACATAAGGTAAGTGAGGAATCATTTTGGACCACTGCAAACTGTTTAAAATGAAGTAGTTCTGTTTTTCACGTTTTTAAGACTGTACAAACTGGGTACAGCACCTTAAACACTAATATTATATTAGATTTTATGACTTTTAATAAAACATGTTTACTATATTGTCGTCTGCCTCTTGTGTTCTAAAAATATGCTTTTCAGTAATTATTAGGGATAAGTAAATAAGTAAATAGTTATCGCATGAACACGTGGTCTTGCGCGTGCAGCTTCAAAGGCGGTGATCGCAACAGCACAGCAGAGCCTCGGTTCTTGTGTGAGTGTCACACAGCAACTAAACCGGTCCAACACAGGAGTCGCAGATGGACCGGGTGCCGTCTGAGTGAGCCGTTACACTTGGTTGTATTTGGAGTGATTCGTGCATGTTTGAGCGATCTTTAATCACTTATTTTCAAGACGCCATATTTCTGATCATACGCCCACTGCTCTGTGCTCACTTCAATTTAATTTTCTTAATCGATAATAGTCATTTTGTTACAAATGAAAAAAAAAAAAAATCCGGTACTTGCTAGCGTGATGCACAGCTATCCATAGGGGGGGCCGACAGCTACACGGCTCTATGTTGTGTTGACGTTTAAGACGACGTCAGCCCCCATTGGGCAACGTGGAAATCAGCAGACTTGTTTCTTTTTTTTAAGTCGTTTTAGATGAATATTGGGATTTAAAATGTGCAAATTATAACATAATGATCCACGGGTGTCCGAGATTTTAACTATATAACAGATGCAAGCACAATAGGTCTTCTTTAAAGTGGATATGACAGGTTCTCATGTTTTTTTAAAATTATTACTTGGTTTGGGGGGATAATACCTGTGGTCAATATTTATTCAATACGTACGTGAATATGTATTTACATGCGTTTGTAGAAAAAAAAGGAGATTTATGTCATCAACACTGAAAATCCAATCCAAAATGTAGAAACTGTTTATGCACAAGGAACAGAAAATAAAGGTTTATTTTTATTTGACTAATCATAACTATTGTGCCATTTAGATGTTTTAGTTCTTGTTAACATTGGTTGCTAGGTAACAGAACTGAAATGACCTCTGCGTACGTCATTTCTGCTGGCCGTGTGCAACCAGAAAGTAAAGTTGATTTTCAGATTTATTTTTTATTTATTTATTTTTTTGTGGTCTTTAGAGTTTGTCATTTTCATTAATTCGTTTTAAATTGATCTAATAATTCAACACAACATAATTTTGATCATACACTTAATTAAATTCTGCAGTTTAATTAGATTATACTTTGAATATTTATTTGGATCTATATAAAAGAAAAGACAAGATAGTACATTTATTCAAGTCAATATTTCAGTTGTATTATTGTCTTGCATGAATAAAGTAAGTAAAAGCCTCGTGACAGTACTATCCTCAGACAGTAGAGGGCACTGTGAAACAACGGTCAAATTATGAGATTAAGACGTACCTGAAAATGTTCTATATTTCTTTATTAAAATTGTATAAACATGACCCTTGTCCTCAGATATGAGTTAAGCATGTTCAAATCAAATTACGGTTTTACTCTCCTTTGGGTTGCCAGTTTCAATTTCGAAATCCACTTGGTTTTAACCTAAAAGGACTTTCTCTGATCTGAATCGTCGCCACCAGCCAATCACTAATCAGTGCTAGTGCAGCCTCTGCAGCTCAGTGAGTGAACTCTGGAGGTTCTGAACTTTCAAAGCCCAGGTTCAGTTGTGATTGCGGTGCCTTTACAATTGCAGGCTACATACAGTTCCTTTAAATGGTGTGGACAAAATGAATAGAGCTAAACAAAATGTTTTAGGAACTTGTTGTTAACGCAAGCAACCTGAAGATGGCGCTCACACTGCGTCATGTAACTTTAGAAGAGGATTTGTTCACACTGGGATTTCAGACTGAGATATGTCTTGATTTACACCACAACAAATCCATCCACAGTTTCCAAAGATGTTAAAGGTCCACTATGTAACTTTTCTGGTGGTGGGAAATACAGGCATCCTTATTGTGAGCGGGGTCACCTCTCCACAGACCTGACCTGGTCATGTCTAATCCTTGTCTCCTTGGAGATAGATTAGTTTGTGGAACATTCCAGGCAAAGCATTAACATTTGTATAGATATAAACAGGTCACAAACCCACCACCTGAAATATTACACCGTGGATCTTTAATACACAATGTTTGGAAAAGGATTTCAAATGTTTCATCCTTTGAAATGATTGATGTTACTTCAAAATAATATTACTCAAGTAGAAGTACAAAGAAGCGGTCCAAGAAATTACGTAAAAAAGTATTTGGTAAAAGTACTTCACAAGAGAGTAACTGTCTGGACGTAACATCTGATTTACAATTTGAAGTTAATATAATATGTGAAATAAAACATTAAATAATGCACAAAATAGACACAGAAATAAGAAAAACTAAATCATATATGAAGGAGCACTGCAAGAAACACAAATGTTCAAATCATTTCATATTGTCAACATTGTTACTCAAGTAGAAATAAAAAGAATGTAAAGAAATTGTACTTATAGCAACAGAGTTATTCAAGTAAATGTAACTGAGTAAATGTAACTGAGTAAATGTAACTGAGTAAATGTAACTGAGTATTCCTCACCTCTTGGTTCCGGCCACATAAACAACTTGCATGGACGAACAAACGTTTTTCACTAGCAGGCCTTCAGATGGCGCTAATACTACACTTCCAAAAAACAACCACGCAGTTTCTATGTTATTGCCGATCAAGTAACTTCTAGATTTTAAAAGAAACAATATGAAAGAACAACTTTTGGTTTTGGAACATTTTTTCAAACTAGTTGTACCTTATTTATTTATTTTTTGGTCTGAATAATTTCTGACTGCACAAAAAGTGTGTATTACTGAAAAGCACGTAAGCCAATTAATTAGTTTATGCACCATTTAGAGAAGGATTGATAAGCATCTTAAGGACTCATTTTGCTATTCAGGTTCCACACGGGATCTGCTTGTGATTCCAGCCGTCCACTACTCACACAGTCGACAGGAGAATTGGTTAAAGGCAAATTATTAGTTCAAATTGATGAACTAAATGGATGTAATACATATGAAGATAATTGTGGCAACTTGCAGATAGAAGACACAAACACGTTTTTTTTCATTCTCAGTATATGGCCATGTGACAGCTCAGAACCTCCAGGATTCACTCACTGAGCTGCAGAGGCTGCACCAGCACTGATTCATGATTGGCTGCAGTGTCGGGGGTTTAGGTAGTGATGATTCAGAGAGACAGCATTGAAACTGGCAACCCAAATGAGAGACTCACATGAGGCTCATTCTGCTGATTAGATAATCGTCTTGAGAACCAAAAACACCAAATTATAACATAAACAACTTTGCTTTGCTTTTGTCATTAAGACTTAATCAGCGTCACAAGTGTTATCAATAAAAGCAATATTTGATTTGGACATGTTTACCTTGTATCTGGGGACGCATTTAGGTCATGTTTATGAAATTTAAAATCTAAATCTTACTTACGCAGTTCCTTTAACGTGTCTGTACAGGGTATTACTAGCTTAGTTGGACTAGTGGCGAGTCCTTTGGTCTTGCAGTTAAAATTCCTCTGCAGCCCAGAGAGCATTTTTCCCATAGAGCACAATGTAAACACATAGGCTACTTTTTCTCAGTCCAAAATCCTCCAGCCGACTCTCAAAGCGATTGGTCAGAGCGGTCACGTGGTACGCTACGAGAGCAGGCTGTGCGGGTTTATGTGGAGAAGAACACGTATGTTCACTGAAAGCACAGCTACCTGAAGTACCCGCCCGCTAAAGACTTAACTGGCGAAACGCGTCACTGAGCTCGGCCCATTCGCTCAAACTGACGGCCATGTTTAAACCCTGGGCTCGTTTGATTCCCAGTTTCCATCTTCTCCCTGTGACTCTGGGATGACAAGCACATCCTACAGTGAGGTACTCATGACCAGGTTCAAGATTTGTGAATTACACTTTTTTGGATATTTCTTATGATAAAACCACATGGCGTACACAAACACCGGCTCTTTTCCTCATCTTGTCCGCAACAAATTCTCAGATATCCTGCGAGTAAACCACATGCTACTCAAGTTACCGCTCACAGTGTTGCGAAGTTTGAGCTTTCAAAGTCATGATAATCCATCTTGCGTGGCTTCTCATTAAAGAAGAGACTTCAAAAACACAGGGAGCACATGGCCCTTGTTCATGTTACGTGAACACCAATGCATCAAGCTTTTATTTACTGTGTTTACACAGTTACAAAGCAGTGTTTTCATGTGAGCTGGCTCCTGGGTCGACCATAAACAGCGGCAGAGATGCTGCAAAGTAGTGTCGAGCAGTTTAGATGGAGAGCGGGGTCAGCAGAACCCTGGTCTGGCCAGCAGCCTTGAATGAGCTTCCTGGGGTATGGTATAGCTGGAAAATTAGGAGAAACGTGTCGAAGAGAGGAGGAGCCATATCATGGTTGAGACATGGCTAAACTCCTTAACGTTTGCCTGACAAATCCAGACTGATATCTCTCTGTATTATTTATACAGAAGGATATGCAGTCTGATTACCGTATTTTCCGGACTATAAGTCGCATTTTTTTTCATAGTTTGGCCGGGGGTGCGACTTATACTCAGATGCAATTTATATGTGAAATATGTTTTTTTCTTCATTACTATGCATTTCTTGGCCGGTGCGACTTATACTCCGGAAAATACGGTAGTTTTTTCAGTGATGCATGTGAAACGAAGGAGCTCACTGGTCATTTATCATTAACAAAACAAAATCCTCATATGCAGCTATATTTGCTTTGATATGGACGTACCATGCCTGTCCCTGATTGGCTAATCCTTCTGTCAACCACGCCCATCTGAACTCGCGGAGATTCACCGGTGACCAGACTCACACCTTCAACTAAACACTAAATCAACTTATTTTTGCTACTGAACTCTGTCTATTGTGTTTTAATAGCATTATCTTGTGTTTGGGTAAACTTTGTGTTCAAAACTGTTCAAGTGTGTGCTGCCTCCGATGGCCAGGGCAATCTGAAGTACTTGGTGACATCACGCAAGACTGGCCTGAGTTTGTGGAGACCTGTTAGACCAATCACACTGTTCCGCATATGTCCAGATCCCGCCCCTCCTCTCCCCTTACTCTTTGTAGTCCTCCAGTAACTTCCCAGTTTAGCTCTATTTGAAATTGGTTTGGGGACAGAGTTTAGGTGTTTAGTCCCACTTTAACCTATTTAACGCAATAACATAATAGCAGAATTTCATGACGTACCCTCCTGATCTCCATAGCAGCTGTGGTGACGTAGCTGTATATTAGAAAAACAGATTTGTCCCCATAGCGTCCCACTGGGAGTACAGACTGTATGTACGTCCCCTGCTCTGTCTCACAGGGCTGTTCAGAACCGGGACACATCATGTTCCTTCTGTCCCTCAAAAGAAGAGCCGTGACTCCCCCTGTGGTCGGTAGCATATAGCGCCCGCTCTCCAGCGTTTGACCCGCTGCGCACATTCCATGACCTCCCATAGGACCGCACATGTGGGGGTCAAGTCGCAGTTAAGGCTAACGCTAAAGCTGGGGTGTGTGGGAGCCAGAGGGTTAGCGATGACGTTATGATATCAATGTTTTATGATATCAGTGACAAAACGCTGTCAAAGTGTTGTTTGGAGTTACATAATGCACACACAAAAGAACTGCATGTAACCTGGGCTCTTACAGTTTAGAAAAAGGGAGAGGCATTATCGGTTTAAACCAACCAGGTTGCATCATGTGAGGCTCCTTAAGGTTTCTGATTTGGTTTTCAGAACAATTATCCAAATACCAAATAAAAACAAACAACTTGGACATATCCAGTGTTTTTCTAATTAAGAATAAATCAGTATTACAATGGCTATCAGTAAAAGCTATATCTGATTTGAACATGTTTACCTCGTATCTCTGGACACAGATATGTCATGTTTATGAAGTTTTATTAATTTTATCTTATAAGTGCATTAATGTGCTAGCCTGGTGTTATTTATTTATTTAGAAAAAGGGACAGTACAGCATGGGATGAATGCCAATTTTTTGTCTGCCCCAAAGTTAGTTAATGTTCGTTAGTTAGTTAGTTAAAATCATACATGAATATTGGACAGATATTGGAATATTGGAATAATGTGACATAACATATTTATTCAGGGTAATGTACTTTTACACAGTGTACCATCACAGACAGGCCTTGATTCTGCTCGTTTTGATGTCCTAACTGATCACCCGTGGCTCCACCATGGGCCACAAACAGCACCCTGGTTTTGTAACACGAGTGAAATAAACCTTAATGTTAGTCTGATCATCATTACAAAATCACTTTTCCGAAAGGTCGTGGAGAGAAGAGGAGCTGTGTGCCAGGGCCTACGCGTGGATTCAAAAGCTTTACTCAAAGACACATTTTACCCAAAGAGTACAAAGCAGTTAGCTTAAAAGAGCATGTTCTGAACTTCTGTGGCAGCAAAACAGACCCAACGAAAGAGTGAGAGGAACACACTGCAAAAACATCATACCCACATGAGTTTAAACAACTTAAAATCAGAATATTAATCTTATTTCATTGTAGTTTCGATATATTTACGTGTTGATCTGCATTTCTGTTCTGTTGTTCTAATTATTAATTCAAGCTAATTTACTGTCGTGTTCGTCCACAGCGTTAAAAAGCGCTGTACCTGATTTTTATTTTATTTGAAAAACAACTAGTTCATTTTAATGAGTTTGCAGTGGTCCAAAGTCATTCCTCACTTATCTTGTGCATTCCGAGCATCCTAATTATTCACCATGATGAGTTTATAAGCACTTCTGACAAAAGTTTCGCTATGCTGACAATTAAACGCTTTCTGGTTAGATGCAAGCAGCACACAGTGGACTTATTTTGACCTCAAGAGCTTTTTTTTAAGGACCTATACCCAAAAATGACAACCATGTTCCATCTCTGACTCTGATGTAGAACCATGACAGATAAACAACTGATTGGGATAGTAACAGGCTCCAGCTGTTTCCACATGGTTCTCATTCAACATCTCGGATTGGTTAAAATTGTGTGTAGCTGCTTTCCTTATGGTTCTCGTCCAGCAAAATGGTAATAGCAGTCAGTCTATTTATTTTATTTATTTTTTGGCTTTACAATGTACTGTAAAGCAGAAAGGTTTCTTTTTAACTACAAGACATAAAAGTCAGGTACAGGCCCTTTAAATGAGACAAATAAATTAATAGGTTTATTTACTTATCACCAAAATTAAAGGGACTGTACTTAAAAATGTGAAAAACACAACTAGTTCAGTCTAAACAGTTTGCAGGGGTCCAAAGTTATTCCTCCCTTACTTTATGCATTCTGAGCATTCTAATTAAACACTGTGATGGGTTTAGAAGCGTTTTTCACAGCTTTAACAGACCAGAACCAGTTTTGCTGTATCGGCAATGCTAGCATTAGTATGCTAACCACACACTTCCTGATTATCAGAGAGTGAAACGCTTTATAATTAGATGCTGTACACAGCGGATTTCTATTACATAAGCAGCTCTTGAGGTCAAAATATCTATACTGCCAAAAAACGCATTTAAAAATCATGCATATGCCCTATAATGAATTCTAATTGTCCAAAAAAAACGGAAAAAAAAACAAAAAAACAATAAACAGATTTTTTGCAGCGTTGAAAGAAGATGAGCAACATCAGTTTGTTTTCTGTTTTTTTTCTGTGATCGTGGGAACCGTCCTGTCAGGTCCCCGGTGACACGAAACACTGTCTATGTTGTCTATGTCTATGACTCCACATCCTCCAGACTTACAGAGAATATGACGACGGTTTTCTTGCAACGTTCTTTAATGTGTGGTTCCAAGTTCATTCACTTTTGATAGTAAAATTTAAACAAACTACAAACTCAGGCATAGGAGGGAATGATGCGTGGTCATACACTGAACAAAGATTTTCTTACACGTGGTGGTACGATTCTTTATATTTCAAATCTGATTGTGTTTCAGTACAAAAATATCGGAGATGGGCAGTACTTAGTTACATTTACTTGAGTAACTTGTACTTTTCAGAGTAGTTTTCAGACACTATACTTCTCCTAATTGAGAAATATTTTGTTTTGAAGTAACACGTTTTGATTACTCTTCCCACTGTGAGGAAGTCTGCAAGTGACAAAAGCATGTTGACAATATTAAATGTGTTTCCTGCACCGCTCCTTCAGATATGATTTTATTTTTCTCGTGTGTCTATCCTTTGAAAATACTGTCTAACAAGACATCTAACAATTTAGGAGAATCGAAAGAATTTTTTTTTTTAGTTTATTCCTTTGCAGTTTATGGTGGTGATGGTCTTAGTTGTTATATGAGTAGTGATATAAGTTGCATGTAGTAGTGGTAGTAGTAGTAGTACGTGTTGTTGTAGTGCTGAAGGTTGTACTAGTACCTTAGTAGTTGTAATAGTGGTTACAGGGTAGCACAAGGTACAAGCTCAATGTTCTTGTAGTAGCAGTAGAGGTTGTGGTTCCAGTACCAATAGCAGTGGGAGTAGTTTCTTAAATCTGGCAATTAGTACAATATACAAGCTCACTGTGCTAGTACTAGCAGTAGTAGTACTAGTGATGTTAGCCTAGTAACAGCAGCAGACTCTCTGTGACCAACATGAACCAAACATTAAACATCTTAACCCTTTCCATTCTCAGTAACATAGCAAATAGATCTTAGGCTACTTCATGCATTTCCACAACTAATATGTACTTTTTCTTTTCTCCTCAGATAAACTTGGATTAGCAGACGCTCAACCTGAATAACCCCAGTCCCACACTCTTCCTCTAGGCTCAGGGGAAGGTCTACAGCCTCATGGAGAACAACTCCTACCCACGCTTTCTACAGTCGGACGTTTACAGAGAACTGTCCGCCACAGCCACAGGGGAGACCAAGCACAGAGTCCAAGACCTGGCCCAAGAACTAGTCCAAGACATAGTCCAAAATCTAGTCCAAGACCTGGTCAAAGAAATAGTCCAAAATCTAGTCCAAGACCTGGTCGAAGAACTGTCCAAGATCTAGTCCAAGATCTAGTCCAAGACCTGGTCGAAGAACTAGTCCAGTATCTAGTTCAAGACCTGGTCCAAGAACTGTCCAAGATCTAGTCCAAGATCTAGTCCAAGACCTCGTCGAAGGACTGTCCAAGATCTAGTCCAAGACCTGGTCAAAGAACTAGCCCAAGATCTAGTTCAAGACCTGGTAGAAGAACTAGTCCAAGATCTACTCCAAGGCCTGGTCAGAGAACTAGTTCAAAAAGTAGTCCAAGACCAGGTCCAAGAACTAGTTCAAGACCTTGTCCAAGATCTAGTCCAAGAACTAGTCCAAGATCCAGGACTAGCACCAAGGACATTTGTTTACCATTTGAGCAGACTTCATGACCAGTGGACTACACACCTGAATAATAAACTTGAAGCTGTATTGCACAGATCTTACGTAAAGCTTGAGTGAAGTTTCAATGCAGGACAGAGCTTTGGGAGGGTCACATTTGGAACATGTCCACTGCGTTTGACCCACTCTTCACCCAGTGTGACCTGTCAGGAGGAGTGGGCGACGACAAGCACCCAGTGGACCTTCTCTATCTCTTTTGTAGACTGCAAATCTCTAGCCTTTTTTACATGAGTTGAGTTCAAAATATTAACCTGCAATTCAATATCAAGACATTGTAAGTAAAAGTAAAATTGTACTTACCCTATTGGCAAATAATTTAACTTAAAAAATCTTCACAAATCTGAACTAGTCAAAACTACTGAGGTCAGGATAAATATGGCCAACATAGATACACAAAATTATACACCATCTAGTCACTATAATTATGAATTCAGATCAAATTTGCAAAATTTTACCGGAAAACC